>JAHLJT010009355.1:692205-730287 GCA_031308135.1 Acheta domesticus | reverse complement strand
AATGGTTGACCGAGAATAATTGCAGTATAGTTGAAGGAAAGGCTTTTTTATTTTAAAGATATATGTGATACTTCTAAACTAGAAATGACTGAAATGATTGTCTGCACGTTTTGTGTTAAAACTTTTCTCAGTTTTTGTTGAAGTATGGCAGGGACATACATGTTTTTGTTCATTTTTCTGTACCTATGTTCTTTTTATCCGCGGTGACAGAAAAACGCAATGTCAATTTTTGACAAACTACTTTACAAAAAAATGCACACCCGTTATCCACATCGACTGACCACAAAAAGAATATTTCATCGTCGATATGCGCAGACCTGACTGCAGCGAAAACGCTGGAGTTTTCACACAGGCAATCCTCATAGGCCACGGTTTTTAATATTTTTCTAACATCCGATTAGCATTGAAAGACGAAACTATCACTTACGTTTGGAGAAGGTTGTATATTATTAAAAGTAAATAGGACGGGATAGTATAAACCAGGGCTATCCACTTAGGAGGGCTTACGGTCACATATCAAGATCTAGTTCAGCCGCGGGCCGCACCATTATATAAAATGGTTTTAAACCTTTTAATTAATTAACCGAGATTATACTGAAACATATATTAGATACTAGTTTTATTCCTCATACGTATGTAGTACATGCAAACGGAAAATTAATATTAAAGTTATGCAATTTAAAAAATGCTTAACAAAATGACTAAACAACATATTTGGTTGTTGCAAAAAACTTTTTCAAAGCAGTCGGCGGGCTGCCCCAAAAATCCGCGCGGGCCACAATTTGGAAAGCCCTGGTTTAAAGGATGAAACAATGACTCTTGACCTAAAGGGAGACGAGTATAAACGACAAAGGGGTCAGTGGCCCTCCCCCCTTTGACTGTTAAGTGATCCGACGACTTGATTGTTTCTCGGGATAAATGTCAGTTAGCGTGTTTAGAGAACGATCATGAGAAAAGCAATGTTCATCGCCACAGGTCGTCTACATGTCGGTTCCGGTGTGCAATCGTGGATTGCTGCACGCAGAATCACGTGTTTGACATCCACTTGGGTGTGAGGGGTCAGATCACAGCAAACCCAACCGCCGGTATCCAGGCATTCTCCATCTCATTATTTGACGCTGAACAAAAGAGGAGCGGCATCCGCCCCCGGAAAAGCCTTCCCCCGCGCCTCTTCCACCGTCATCTGTCCACCGCAAGCGCTAATCGCACGCGGTCACCCCCCCCTCCACCTTCTTGACGCACCTCACCACGCCCACGCACACCTCTTCAGCGCCACACCCGCCCAGCCCCCCGCAACGCCTCACCCCGCCCCACCCCACACCTTCCCCGCCCCGTCCTATCCCCACCCCACCCCCGCATGGCTCGCCCGCCCATCCCCTCCCGCAGCACGCCCCTCCGCACACGCAACCACCCGCCAGGACCACCCACTCCCCACCCACTGCACCGCCTCGGCCCGACAACGTCCTGCCCGGCACTCGCCCGCCCACTCACCCAGACACACCGCAACCGCCCGCACCCGCACTACGGCTCTGCCGCGCCCGGCCTCTGGTGGCCATGTTCCACCCGCACCTCGTCACCCCGCCCGGCTCTTGCGATGCCCAAACCGCACCCCTCAGCATCTGTCCTGTCCGGCCCCAGCCTGGCCACGCCCCACCCGCACCTCATCACCCCCTCACGAATCTTTCCATACCCCACCCGCTTCCCCGCCCCCTGTCCTGTCCGGTTCCTGTCTTGTCTGGCCACAGCTTGGGCCACGCCCCACCCGCAAGCCCCCGGCCCCTGTCCTGTCGTCTGGCCAAAGCCTGGCCACGCCCCACCCGCACCTCATCATCCCTCCTAGCTCTTGCCATGCCCCACCCGCTTTCCCGGCCCCCGTCCTGTCCTGCCCCCTGTCCTGTCTGGCCCAATCGTGGCGACGCCCCACCCGTACCGCCCCGGCCCCTGCCCTGTCCGGACCCTGTCCGGATCCCGCCCCGCCCCGCCCCCGCCCGGCCGCAGCTCGGCCTGCGTGGCCCGCCGCCGTGGCGCTGGGCTGCGCCGGCGGCGGCGGGATAATCAATATGAGCGGCGCGGGCGGCGCGCGCTGGCCGCCATCGGGCGCTCTGCTCGCGGCGCAGCCGCCTGCGGTTGGGGGCGAATTGGCAATTGGGGAAAGGTCCTCTTCGGCGGTCACATACACAGAATGAGGAGCCCCAGACGAATGCAACTCAGGGGCCACTGATTGGATGAGCAAGACAGGAAGAAGAGACATACACGAAGTGATCCAAAGAATCTGGACACGCGGCTCAAAATGACTTACCAGTTCGTGGCGCTCTCCATCGGTCATGCTGGATTTCAATAGGGTGTTGGCCCACCCGCAGCCTTGATGACAGCTTCCGCTCTCGCAGGCATACTCTCAGTCAGGTGCTGGAAGGTTTTCTTGGGGAATGGCAGCTCATTCTTCACGGCGTGCTGCACTGAGGAGAGGAATCGATGGAGGTCGGTGTGAGGACTGGCACGATGTCGGCGTTCCAAAACATCCCCAAGGTATTTGTTAGGATTAAAGTCAGAACTCTGTGCAGGCCAGTCCATGACAGGGACGTTATTGTCGTGTAACCACTCCTCCACAGGCAGTATGAACGGGTGCTCGATCGTGTTGAAAAATTCAATCGCCATCCCCGAATTGCTCTTCGAGAGTGGGAAGCAAGAAGGTGTTTAAAACAACGTAGGCCTGTGCCGTGATAGTGCCACGCAAAACAATAAGGGTTGCAATTCCCCCTCCATGAAAAACACGACCACACCATAACACCACCCCGTCCGTGTCCGGATACTTTTGACCACCTAGTGTACTTGTAGAAGATCTGATGTGGTTAAGGAGAGACAAAGGGCGTCAGGGAGCGAGATAGGATGGAAAAGACGGGTAAGAGTGTATATGAGATACAGTGTGTGTGGATAAGGGTGAATGTGGCTGACAGTATCTTCTAATAGAGAAAGTTATTTCTGAGCCTGGGAGAAGAGACTCAAGTACATCGACACACATTTGTAAATACTTATTCCTTTGCATTTAGACTAACTTTGCATTTAAACTAAGAGCACGCACTGAAAACCATAATGAGATGAGAAGTGATTTCTTGAATAATGTAAGTTCAAGGAAAACATTTCCCGTATCGCAGAGTACCGAATGTGGATTTTCTTCAACCTCGGGAATCACGTCCGATCCAACACGAAATCTCTCCCCGCGAGAAGGAAGGAGCGAAATAAGAAGAAGCGAGAGGGACTGGAAGAGGGAATATTTTCGCCGTAAGCGCCCGAGCAACGCCCCGGCTGCTCCTCCTCGGAAGCGAGGGCCCGCACGCACTGGGCCACGGCGCCGGCGCGGGGCGCACAAAGCGACAGAAAGTGCCAAACATTACAGAAATAACTAGAGGTGTTACAACAGTACACACAATCTCGTGTTATCCGAAAGGGTTGTGTCATATTAATTTTCTTCTCCCATTGTATAATGCTGTCATTTGATGGTTGCAACCAGTTGCATAATGATAGTCATTTCGATAGTTTTAATTATGATACAGGTTCTTGACCAATCAAAGAGAGGTTTACAAACCAAGTATTGTCACTTAAATTTTGAGAATTGTTTTAGTAAATGTTTCGTTCGATTGTGTACATAAAAATTGAATTTGATATATTATGCTCAATAGTCTAAATTTCTTTTATTAGTTGTATTTTTTCGTGGAATATTATTTAAAATGAAGTGGTTTCAATTTGATCCTCTTTGACTAGCGCAGAACTCCTCGCAGGCGGACAGGTAACCAAAGCTACCTGCGGCAGTATGTGATGGTAGATTTAGGTAGCTGTCCGCTAGGTCGCCTTGCCTGAACAATCTGCCACGAAACTATTCATTGTAAAATTTATAAAAGTCGAAGAAAAAGTACTATATGAAACTCGATGCAATGAGTATTAATACACTCATGTGTAGTTTACGATACGAGCGAGTATTGTAATATCACACTCGTGTGTTAATAACAATCATTATATCATCGTTTCATAATGTACTATTTTCGTTGAGGAGTAGAGAGAAAGTTAAGTAATGCTGCACGATAAAACAGCGAATTTTCGGCAGAAAAACTCTTATTACAGGGCCCAGGTAATGAAACAGTGGTCAAATTCAGTTGATAAAAAAAATCTTCTAACACATGGTGCAACCAAAATCCATGTTTTGTCGGTCCTTGATACCAAAAAATCCAATGACGGCAAAACTTCTGTGCCTGTCCGTTCGCTAGTGAACTACGCTAGCGGCTAAACCTTTCAGTCGGTTTGCTCCTTGTGTTCAATCTATATAAAAAAGAAATTGAAGTATACGAAGAGGTAACATTTTAATAATGATCCAATATCGTTTACACAAAACTAGTGATGCTAAAACAGCACATACTTTCTCGCCTTATTTTCACGAAAACTTACGTGCTAAGTATTCGAAAACAAAAAGGCACAAATTTTCGAAAAATTCAACATGGCTGTATTTCAAAATCTATCTTTAAGAAACAGATTTCATTGAGAGGAAAAAATCTCTCTCTTTAATATTTTAGTTGGCGGAAGTTTGCTTGCTTTATGGAGGCACCGGTGATCTTCCACCGTTGGATGGTGAGATTCTGCGGCAACCTTGGCTTGCGGTATTTTCTCAACCAGACATCTCCCACCAGCGGGCCATCGCCCCAGCCGGCACACGTTCTAAGCTCCCGACTGATCAGACACACTGCACTGACATCAATTGTAGTGCTGGGCCTCCCAAGCCTGTTTGAACATTAAAATTCAAGTATTTTATTATTTGCCATTTACATCTTCTCTCTTAATAATCTCTTAAATGATATTCTGTCTTTCCATCTTAAAAGAACGTAAAAGCGGTATCATATTCAATTCCACCTGGTTGAACTTCATGAAATGTAAATAATGTTTAAGTTGATATTTTTAAAAATGGGTTGAATATTTATTTCCCTCTCGTATTGCAATGACGTTTTAACACTGGTTACAAATAATTCTCTCTTCGTCATTTTGCGTGAAATATAGGCAACGTTTGAACCATTATTTTTTCAAAAGTTGCTGTATTTCCTCTTTTATTTTTTCTCGGATGTAACAAAGAACAGTAATGAAATTTGGTCCTATTTCAGCAAACTTTCTATAGTTTCAAAAAAGTTACTAACAACACCAAACATTGCAAAAGTACAATATTAAGGATACATTTTTTAATAAATAAAATTTGTTCTAAGAAATCAAATCTTCACGAAAGTTAGTGAACAATGTTTTTTTAAATATGAGTAATTTGTCGTAATATGCCAGATTTTTTAATTTGCAAATTTGCATTCACTACACATTATTTGCTAGAATCTTTTAGAAGTTTTCACATTGAAGTAAAACAATGTAGCCGCCGCGCAGGGCAGTTTAAAATTCTCGGAATAACTTCTCATTGTTGGGTACTGTTTCTGAATTTTCAATTGTCGAAGATCTGTAGAATTTAAATAATAAATTCAACATAAGTTTTAGCACGTAGTGCACTAGTAGTAAGAGTAATACAAGTATTTACGTATCTTCAAAATTGCAAATTCGAATATTCTGCGTTTCATTTGACGAGATATATCGCAGTACAACCGCAACACCACAATGTGGTAGTTGGAAATTCCAATAATTATTCTCAATATTTGACGAAACGAATGGAACAATAAGTAGACTTTATTTATTTATTCTTAATGTTACAGAATTTTAACGATCAAGAAAATGCTATATTTAACTACATTACACTTGGGAAGAATATACAAAAAGTAGAAGAATGTATGGAATAAAGTATGATTCTTAAAATGAGCATAATGACTACCAATTACATACATTGTTTGAATATGTTTCACATGCCACACTATGGGAGGATGCTCCAATATTGAATTTTTGGTGGCGTATTAGTTTTAAAATAATTAATTTCTCTCTTTTGTGTAGCTGATAAAACATTCAAATGATAAAAGGCGATAGATTTGTAACTACAGTAATCCAACATTCGCAAGGTTTAGATGCTCAAAAAGCATCGCGAATGTCAAATCCGCGAATGGTGATTCTATCGTTTAATGAAGAAAAGAGGGTTAAATTCCTGTATCTCAAAAAGGTGTTTAAAAAAAGAAAGAAAAATATGACAGCAATTGCAGTAGATCTGAGTAAGCACTTCTACAAAGAGAATTCACAATTAACATCCCAAAGAGAAGAAATAAAACAATATTTGAATTAAAAGTTGAAAGTGATTGGATGTAGGTTTCTTTTGTTTGTTTCATCAACCTCCTCGTTCTAATATCTAATACGGAATAGTTGCTGCTTCTATTTCTATATTAAATTTCGACGTTATTTCCATGTTCGGATCACATTCGATTGTACTTTCCACCAGAGCTTATTGAAGTTTTAGAAAGAGCTTCAACATTAAAATTGGTCTAGGACGCAGTATCGCTTCTGTTACTTCATTACGTTCGAGGAGGTTTTCTTCGCTGATGATTTCCCGAAGCTGCTATTCAGTGAGGTCTTTATAATGAGAGTTGCACAGATCCTGAATGGCTTTTCTGTTGATTTGGACAAAACCCTTACCTGCAATTTGACGCAACTGAATTGAATTACTTTAAAATTGCGTTATTCTATGAATGTGAACTGACATTTCACCTTTGACATGTTTGCAGAACGTGTTGGGTACTTGGAGCTCCGGTGTCAGCCAAATTCCGTGTTTAGATGATGCTGATAAAGGAAATTAAATGTGCACTCTTTAAAAAAATTTAGTTCGACCAAAAGATGCGCTCGCGAATGTTGAAGTCACGATTGATAAAACCGGTAGCATTTGTCTAATCGCGAATGTTCGGAACTCGCCAATAGCAAATTCGCGGATGTCGAAGGATTACTGTATTCTTTTTTTTCCATTTATGAGACAATTGGATTCCATCCATTAGTCATTGGATGGCATTCAACCTAATGATTTACACTTCATTTACTTTAAAAGAGTTTGATAGTGGATTATTCTATATTTATTTAAAACTTCAAAGCGCACTTCGATGTACTCACGGTGAGGTTGTGTTAAATTATCCTTGCTTGTTTGTGTAATGTGCTGTAAATACTGTAACAGTTGAGATTTATTCATTTGTTTTAACATTTCTATAAATACGAAAGACTATTAGTTACCGAAATAATTGGTGATATGCACCGCAGGCGAAGGATTGAGTTGGTTTTGACTTTTTGAAGTAATGGCTGAAGTGTTAGTGTAACATTAATACAATATAACATAATCGTTCCGAATTACGCGAGATTGTGCGTGCTGTTGGCACACCTCTAATTTTATTATTTATTTATTTCTCGCTACGGAATAGAGTCAAATTTTCGGCAGAAAAACTCTTATTACAGGGCCGTGATAACGAAAAAGTGGATAAATCCAGTAGCTAAATTTAGAAAACAAAATTCTCTATCACATGGTGTAGACAGAATCCATGATACAGAATCCATTGATACCGAAAAGTAGAATAACGGCAAAAAGTATGTTTGCCTGCCTGTCCGTCCTTCTGTGAACAACGCTAGCGGCAAACCGTTCGGCCGATTCTCTCCAAAACTGACATTCCCCAATCGATCTGGCTGATGCCGCGGCCCCTTGAATTGGAAACCGCCGTCATGAAACAAGCAAAACACGAGACTAAAGTCTTTAGCAGTTGACGCGCCTGGAATCAATCAATCATGTTCTGACACGTTAAAATACAGTAAAAGCACTTTTAAATGCTTGAAATATCATGAAAAATTAAGACAACAAAAAAGATCAGCATATTATAATGATTAAAATCCAAGCACAAACGTTGAAATCTTATAATCTTTTCACCCTTTACAAATAAAATGTCACCAGAGTGACTTCATTTCTTAAGTCATCACAAAGTCAATGGATGATTCCAGTGTAATATATTTAACTCACAAAAATTAACATTGTTGATGACTGTCATTTCTTATGCTTATATTTTTACATTTTATTAATTTCCTGCGTTTATCTCTTGAGCCAGAAATCAATATAATTTATGCTTCACTTGTTTTCAAATCCACCCCCTTCCCAGTCTTATTAGGTTGAGAAGTTTAAAGGAAAATAAGCTTCCAATTTCGTAAATGCCATCCACAATCGCAACCTCAAACATACTAAAAAGTTACAATAATTTTTTTGGACAGTTTAAAGATGATTTGAATGGATTGTAAGTCAATTTTGCCAATCATACTTCTTTGTGCCGGCACATTTTCTGAACGTGTAAGCAGAGTTTGCGACAGACCCAGCACAAGTCAAGCACAAGTCTGAAAGGTGTTTGGATCAGGATCTGCAAATATTTACACAATGCTTGCGATATAGGTGTTTTTTGTGTCATCTGAGAAATTACAGCATGCAACCCTTCGAACCCGCGACCCTTCGGTCCGAGATCACTACGGCACTTCTGTTTTAGCGATCTCGGCCACCGGAGCTGCTCTCATCGGCAGTTTTCCATGGTTTCTCCCATCAACACCAGTCGAATACCGGAGCAGTCTCCTAACAAGCGAGCTATGGACTGCGCGCGATCTTTCCTTCCTCTTTCTTGTCCTAACTTCACCCCTTGCACACACACACTTACACTAATATGCACTACACTACCGCACATGCCGGGAGAGCGGTCGGGAGCATACAGCTTGTCCCGGCTGGGGCAGTGCCTCGCTGGTGAGAGATATCTGGTTGAGGGGAAAATCCAGCTAGTCGACGGTAGGTCGGCGTCAGATCTCGCCATCCAGCGGGGAAAATCTCATCGCCACCTCCCGAGAAAAAACACGCCCTACTCTTACGGAACTAATGACCAGAGTAGTTGACGCGCCCGGAAACACCAATCAATCAATCAATCAATCAATGTGCGGCGGTGC
Organism: Acheta domesticus; assembly: GCA_031308135.1. Taxonomy (NCBI): domain Eukaryota; kingdom Metazoa; phylum Arthropoda; class Insecta; order Orthoptera; family Gryllidae; genus Acheta; species Acheta domesticus. Next base: position 721,389 of record JAHLJT010009355.1, on the reverse strand, counting down.
ATGGGCGATGTGTGATGGACCCACTGTGCGCGGCGCGGGGCGGGGCGGGGCGGGCGAGGCAGCCACATGCATTATGCACTCGCAGCACTCTGGCGGGGACAAGGGCGCGGCTTCGATTCAGAGCCGGTGAAATACGCCCTTGCCCGGCCCCAGCAGCCACCGCGCCGCTCCCTGCGCTCTCTACCCCCGCTCCACATCTGCAAGTCACAATCGAGTACTATACCTGCGGTCTTTTTGGACCCCAAGCTTTACTCACAATTGCAAGTGGTAAACACGAATGTGTACGGCAATATATTGAGTGTAAATAATTATTTTTTATAAGAATACATTATAGAGGTTATTTTCAAGAAACATAATAAATATAATTTATTAATATTAAATGTTTCATATAGACTATCCTATACCGTACGTATCGGCAATTGTTGATACATAATGCTTCAGAAAAATTTACAATGGTTTATGAAAGTTATTTTGAGATAAATCAAATATTGACGATATTAGATACGTTTTTTAAAGTTCATGACAATATTTCAAATGAGTGGGAAAATAAGAGGTTGTACTTTAGGTGAAACTAGTCCCATGTAACGACAAAAATTAATAACGCTCTAATAAAATTTGGAAAATATGTGAAAATGGTTTGGTACCTGCTTAATACGTACACGAAGGCATTTCTGGAAGACTCAAATTATCCTGCAAATGTTTAGGAAAATATTTAAAAAATTGATGATGGGTTCCAAAAAGTCCCCAGATATGGTGCGAGTTTTACATAGTATTGAGAAAGTATTGTAAAGCTGCATCGATAAACGGCAAGTTTGACTTTCTCCCTAAGGAGTAGAGAGAAAGTTAGGTAATGCTGCGCGAAAAAACGGGGAATTTTTGGCAGAAAAATTCTTGTTACAGGGCTCCGGCAACGAAGAACTGGATAAATTCAGTTGCGAAATTTAGAAAAAAATCCTTTAACATGTGGTGTAGCCAGAATTCATGTTTACTGGGTCCTTACTGGGCCGAAAAATCGATTGACGGCAAAACGTCTATCCGTCGGTCTGTCCGTCTATGAACACGGCTAGCGGCTTCACCGTTCAGCCGATTTTCTCCACAACTGATATTCCCAAGCGATCTGAATGACGTCACGTTGCTTTGAATTTGAAGCCGATATTTTAATTTTGGGGGTTCTTACATGAAGCCCCTGGAATATTTTTCAGAAGTTACTCTCTCACTAGTCAAGAACCAGAAATAAAATACTATTGCGTAATGCTCCAATATAATATATTATTAAATATTATTTAATATATTACATAATAAAACATAATATTTAATATATTTTACTACTATTATTATTTTTTCACTAAAACAGTCTTCACGAATAGATCAGCAATAACCTACTGTACAATTAATTACATTATACGTTTAGGGACACATTGAAAAGTAAAACAGTTACTTTCATTCCTAAATTTAAAAAATGCTGTTCCATAACGCAATCCGTGAATAGTAAATATTTAATGGCGGGCGACGTCTTCCTTAGAGCCTTGCTGTCGCATGAAGTCTGTCGAAAGTAGTGGCGCATTGACTCGGATCTCAGTCAGTTCGCGCGGGGTGCCTATAGGCAAAAAATTAAGTACTTCCTTTTTCACTCAAAATCAAAACTGATTGTTTTTAGATTATTCATCGATTTTCAAATAATATCTAGCCAAATAGTACACCTGTCACATCGCCAGAGTCTACAAAGTTATCTTTCAATTTCTATGCTCATTGTAAATCAATATTATAGAGAAGTTCTCGTCACATTGGCGAATTCTGATGACACTACTGAATATTTTTAAATGAAATGAAGTGTCAAGTGCTTTTCTGACCAGTCTAGAATTCTCCAAAACATGATGGTCTTCCGTCCCTTTCACGTTTAAAACACAAATTATTTTTCTCTAAATTCACTGAGCTCATGATACCCCTTTAATCCTTTTGCTTCCGACGGGGTAACTGAGTTCTCAACGCATATTTTATTATTTTTTATCATCTTACAATTTTTTTACATCTCTGATATCTCGTGAAGTTGTTCTTTACTTATCTACCTAAACTATCTTGTTGGAAAAATCTGTTGTTTTTTTGGCCTGTAGTCATTTCACGGTTTCAATGCATATCTGCGATTACTACCTTACCCACTTTGGTATTGGGCGTTCGGGATTTACTAACATGCTTTGAGGTTATGTTATCAGCGGGATATAGGAGGTGGTGTCGTGGACACTTCTACGATGTGTTATTATAGTACTTTTTCGTTATAGTGTGAACATGCCCAAGGTCTTGAAGCTATTTGAAAAGTTTATTAAGTATTCACAATCCAGAAGATTTGTGTAAAGATAGTAAAGTGTACAGATTGTTTTATGAGTGTGTTGATGACGTAGAGGTTACAGATAAAGTTGACGATATTATTTGTGCTGAAGACGAGAGAAACGTGAATGATGACTCGTACATCTGTTCACAAACTGCTGAAGAGTATCATGTGAAAAAGACAATATGAATAGTACAATGCGTTCCAAAAATGGCATGATTGGGCATTGGAGGTCTCTTCGTCGTAGATAAAGATCTACATGTAATATATTCTGTTAAAATCGCTAAATTTATTTTAAAATATCAAAATATTGTTTAATCTGCATAACCAAAACAATAGTACGACATTTACGGTGAAAATATTAAAACTACATTGAATTTCCCCTGGAGCAACTTCGTTACCCCCCTTGGTATTCGACGTGTGCAAAATACCTCGGCAGTCGAAGCGTTAAGGAAGAAAATGTGCTCGGAGGCGCATTTGTGGATGAAAGGCTTCCCTCGAGCGCTGTCAACAGAGAGCGCTGCTGCCTCGACGACCTCCGTGCAGCCGCTGCATGCACCGCTGGCGCCGCCATGCGGAATGGCGCTATAACACAGACTGCGAGCGCACGTCCGCGAGCCCCGTGGGTCGCGATCGCTAATTCCAACCTCAGCGCAGGCGCGTTTCTGTTGCAAACTGTCTCCACAAGAGCGCGACCGAACCCTACGAGTTGGACGGCCCGCCTGATATCTCCATGAATCTGCCTGTACCGCGCACTTTTTTACTTTCCCGTATACCTACGTATATAGGGAGTAATATACGTAATATAGGGAAAGTTATGTAATGCTGCGGAAAATTGATTTAGAGATTTCAACGGAAATACACGTTTTTGCGGTCCCCTGGTACCGTTTTTTTAAAACGTCCGTCCGCCTGTCCGCCTGTCTGCCTGTCCGCCTGTCTGCCTGTCCGCGTGTGAACGGCACTAGCACCTAAACCATACGTACGATTTCTTCCAAAATTAATATTCCCGGGTCGATCTCGTTCCATTGGAGGCGCCGCGATTTTGAAAAAAACCTTCAAAATTTGGGGGTAGGTTTACATGAGGCCCCCGGGCATTTTCAAAATTTTCTCTGTTCTTTAATATTCTAAAATTAATATTGTAGGATTGGGCATCGCAAGGAGAATTCTTTGAATGAAACACGTACGTTTCGTTAATTAGTTTTAATCACTGTTAAAATGTCACCTCTCCTCACTAGTTCCACCATACAAATCGCTTTCTCTCCATTACACATAACTTTACCGTTTGCACCAAGCATGCTCAAAAACCACGTTACCTCAGCCACGACCACGAGTAGACTAGACCTAGTGCTGCATGGCGCCTCTGCCCGCGCGACACTGCAACCAACCGCGTCAGAGTGGCAAACCTCGGCCAAAGAACCTTTCTCAGTCCCCACAATATTTCCGTCCTACTATTCGGAACCGAAAAATTAAGAAAATGTCAAAAAATGTACTTGAGGAGGAGATAGATGGCAGCTGGCACGAGTATGTGACAATTCCTAATAGCTAGCTCAGACCGAAGTAAATAGAAAACGAATACGGGAAAGGCTGTGCCATTCTGTAGCACCACTGGTTCTTGATACTCCATAGCAGGGTGGTAGAGGCGAGTTCTGGCTACGTAACTGCAACGCAACTGCTGTCAACGTCATAGACAGAAAACTCAACCTAAAAGCGCGTCTAGGACTAGGGCAGCAAATTGTTGATGATAGAGCTGTGAATAAACACAGCAATTTGTAATAGGATAAAGCGTGAAAACAAATTACTAATAAAATTGAACTGAATTGAACGTCCAGTGTGAAACGGATTTACCAACCACTCAAACGATATCACAACGCAACCCCTCATGAATGCAAACAGTGTACCACAGTCCAGACTATTATGTTGTTTGATAAGGGTTTTAGACGGGACAGTTATGATTTGCGGTTCATGTAATTAAGGGGTCGAGATTTAATTTTTCCTTCGTTTGTGAAGCGAGAGGAAGTTTGAGACCCGCCCTGCCCGAGGCGAGCTGAGTAGAACGCAATTCGGAACAGTGCTCCAATTAGTGGTGGGGAGGCGTAATTAATCGCAATGGTTTCCAACTCATAAAACAACAGCATGGCGTCAGGATCATTGAAGAGTACATACAGATGTTTGTTTGCTGTGGTAACCCGCACTTCATTGTTGATATGTTACACATGTAGTTTCCGATTGTTATGTAATATGTTATGTTATGTTATGTAATATGTTTTTTGACTAAATAAATAAATATATTCCACTATTAGTTCATGTATGTGGAGTGTATTACTGTTCTTAGGATCATGTAAAGGTAACAACTGAATCTCATTCTTTGTGTCATATTCTATTAAAATCTGAAATGTTTGCCTTTGTCACGTTTTAAATTACAAACTTCATCAGATGGTTCGTTGTATAATCACAGTACAAAATTCATGGAAATTGTACTCCAACTGCGTTTGTCAATACAACAAAATAGGAAAACATGTATAACTATTTTATGGAATTTGTCCGGCATTCGTGTGCGATAGTGTGCGCCAACAAACTTAGACCTCTCGCTTTCTCGACACAATTTCCACAGATCCCAACCCGACTCTCAAGAGCATCAACCAGCAAAACCCTCACTTTAATGGACGAGTTCATGGCATTGATGAAACACATTATTTACTTGGAGTAGTTTTCAAGCACGCAAAAGAACTGCATGGGTATAATGTATTTATATAATTTATTATTATTCTAAATATTATAAATATATATTGTAAATATTATCAATAATAGCTTAAGTATCAAGGTTTATTGGTTAGTTGCTAGTGATTCCGGGTTTGTCACTACTAAAGTATTAAAAATTAAAGATCATAGAAGATAAATCTTCATGGAAATAAATCAGGATGATTCCTAGGCCCTGAATGAAACGCACACAGTAATAAATATTCACATCATTAATCACATCAATATTGCACTCAACAAGCAAATGATTGCTAAAAAACACGTAATTCCTCGCAATATTTGTAACGCTTAAGTAATATGTATTTACATTGCAACCAAGATACACAATGTAGTCGGATCTAAAGTTCTACGATTTGTAATATTATGTTAATATTAAGATGAACAATGAGAAGTGATCTTACTTTCATTAATTTTCGATCTTCAATATATGTTTTTAAAAACAGTTTTTGACAAAAATGTCTATCTTCAATCTTTTTAGTTGTAGGGAGAAGCTGGAAAATCCAGTAAACATCTGACTTACTCTTGCTTTAAAGTTACAATTTTTCCAAAAGTGTAGGTTAAATGTCGTTTTAAAAAAATCCATTCAAAACGCTTTACCCACGATCGTATTAATTGGGTAATTTCAATAGAAGATAGAATAATACGCAATTAGCCTCCTTTGCAGTGAGTAAAACAAATCACTCCTGAATCCTCACTCACAATTCGCCCAAAGAAAAAGCTCCCGCGAGGCTTACAGTACACAGCGCTATCTTCATTTCAACGCGAAGCCAGAGAACGGTAGAAAGAATGGAGCGCCAATTTAAAACAAAATCAAATTACTGGTCTTTAAGAAAGAGGTTGTCCGAGGGACGAAAAAAAGAAAGCGTGCGCGGCGAGAAGTGGAGGGGCGAGAAAAGGAGACAATTCCAGCTAAATTATTATTAAATTATATTCGTCTCTCTTAAAGTCTTAGGTTCTTAATGCAGTCTCTGGCAAACGTTCCATTTAAGAAAAAAATGGAGGTGCTCTTCATTTAGTTCGAGCGGCAGCAGCGAAGCCGATATTTGACGCAGCCAGCACGTTTCTCCCGAGATCGCGCTCTGCTTGTCAATCGTAACAGCTAAAATACATCTTGCTAATCGCATCAGTTCGGAGACGAGTGCAGTGTCGACTGTTTTCAATTAAGAAAGGTGCCTCCCCCGTAATACGAACGTTCAATAAAGTTGTATACAAAATTAGGTTAGCAGAATCCTCAATAAAGAAAATCTTTGCTCAAGTACTAAACACAATCGAAAATAAAAGGAAGCAAAAAAAAAATTTGTAAGACTGGGGCGGGTATAGAGCTGTCTCTAATGAAACTCGAGATGGAAATATAAATGCAAAGAAAGAAACGGCCATAAGAAATTGTTGAGAAATGAGAGAATAAAAAATCAATGAAAAATGGAAAAGCAAAAGAGGTAAAGCAAAATACATCCTTGATGTAATATTTCTTTATCACTTTCTATTTTAACAGACAATCTTCATTTGAAATTCATAAAAATAAACATTCAAATTAATGAAATGAATGCTCATGTTGTGATATATGCGCCTCCTGCGCAATAAACCACTCAAGATTAATTTGCAGTAGGAAACTTCTTTCTAGCAGCTGTTACAAGTTCGTAAAAATCACCTATAACATAATCTACATTCCTATTCGAGTCGTTGGTTCCCACGTGTAAGATAACTGCATCCGGTCGGCCCAGGTCCTGGCTCTCGATAACTCGGCGTAGTTGTGCCGTTCGAATGACGGGAAAACACCGCACATCCAGAGCCTCGTTGCCAGTCCCAGTATGCCGAACGATGCTGTCCCCTAGAACAAGCACATTTTTTTCAGTACCCTTATCAGCATTTGTTGTAGCCTCAGAAACACTGCTAGTACTGTTCTTCCAGCTCCTAGTTCCTTTTCAAGCAGTCTTCGAGTAATGTCTTCGTTGTCTTCAGTTCTTGCTCCAGCTCCCGTATTCGCTCATCGGCCCTCTGGTCCCGACTAACACGGCAGGCGCCGCAGGTCCGATCTTCACTGCTTCTAAACCGGCTCTTCACGTTACCACAGCTGTAGTTATACCAGCGGTAACACTTAACGCACTGCGCTCCAAAACGCAAGTTCCGTTCACAACCAGCACACGTTATTGCGTGCGGCTGCAAAACTGCGTCGCTGCTAGGGCCAGGATTTAGTTCCACCCCGCCTATTACCAGCAGCATTGCAAGAACCGCAGAACTCAACACCGCTGCAGCCGCCAAGAATCGCTGTGTGGAGCAGCGCCGGGCGCGGCGCTCCAGGTAAGGAGCGCGGCAAAAGAGCCCACGCGCGCCCGGTAACATTCCAAAGAGCACCCCATCGCCGCCTTTCACCAGAGCTCCCGGAAAACACGTCCGCACAGTCCAACCGCCCAGCACCTTTTTTTTTTTTAATTTATTTATTTATAAAGGTCGCATCAACCTAAGTGGTTATTAGCGACCACGTTTACAAAGTAGTAATACAGTATTTCAGTTTACAATAACTAGTATACAAAGTTAAATCATTTTATATACATTGTTTCTTTTAATAATAATATATTTTTAATAGTTTCGGTTGAATTTAGATTATATTTAAAATCATAGGTCAGTTTTAAAACTTTTCTTCTGTCGTTAGTGTTTGTACATTCCATGATTAGGTGACGTATACTGTATGGAGAATTGCAGAAGTTGCAGGTGCTTGGTTGTGTTTTCGTTATTAGGTGACTGTGAGTGAGTCTGCTATGTCCAATTCTCAATCTTGTGATAACAGTTTCTAGTCTTCTATCAGTACCACAGGTAGGTTGTAATTCGAAGATTGAGTCTCTGATCTGGTGGAGTTGGGTTGGTTTGGATTTCAACCATTGGTTATTCCAGTTTTCCTTTATATTGCGTTTTATAATTTTGATGATGTCATTGTGGGATGCTGGGTGAGTTGATGCATCAGGGAGAGAAGAAGCTTTTTAGCAGCAGTGTCCGCAGTTTCATTACCAGAAATGTTGACATGGGAGGGAATCCACACGTATGTTAACGTTTTGCCTGAGGAAATAATTTGTGAGTTCATTGATATTATATCTAAACATATTGGTTCCTTGGTATGTTTGTTCTGGATGGATTCAATGGCGCTTCTTGAGTCAGTAAATATAGTAAAGTGAGAGTTATTTGATTTTAGGATATCTGCCAGGGCAGATCTGATTGCGTAGACTTCACTGTAGAAAACTGAACTCATGTCTGGTAGTTTGATTAGTTTTGTTTCATCTGGATATATGATGGCACATCCGGTTCCAGTTGCACTTTTTGATCCATCTGTGTATATATGGATGCTATTTTCATATCTATTAAGTGTTTCGTAGAATAAAGATCGGTATATTATAGGATTTGTTGTTTGCTTGAGGAATTTTGTCAAAGTTGTATCTATTGAGGGTACATGGAGAAGTTCTAGGGGTTCAGGTAAAGATTTATATTGATATATTGGTGGAAGATTAGGGATAGTTTCTGGATAATATATATGGATTTGAAAAGATATGGGTTTAGGGTACGATGGTTGTTTATGGAATTTGGTAAAGTATTTATGGTCAAAAATAATTTTATTTATTGGGTTTTAGGATTTGAGGTTACTTTGAGAGCATAGGAAATACTCAATTTTTCTCTTCTGAAGGATAATGGTTCTTCGTTTGATTCAGCCAGAATGCTACTAATAGGGCTAGTACGAAAGCTCCAATAGCCATTCTAAGGCAGGAGTTATGAATTGGACTTAAGCTATCCAGTACTTGTCTTTTGCAGAGGAATAGATGACTGATCCATAATCTATTTTAGATCGTATTAATGAACGGTAAGTATTTATTACTATTATCTTGTTGGCGCCCCAGTTTAGGGAAGAAATCATCTTTATTATATTTACTCGTTTGAGACATTCAGCTTTAAGTAATTTAATATGGGTTTTCCAGGTGAGTTTTTCATCAAAGTAACACCCCAAGATTTTCAGTGTGTGAGCTCTTCTGAGTGGCGTGTTTTCAAGAGTGATTTTGAAATTTTTGGTGGGTTTACGGAGTTTATTAAAATTGTATACTGGGATTTGCTTTTTGATAGTTTAAACCCAGATCTATTGGCCCAATTATTTATCTTCTTCAGAGTTTCTTATATCATTTCTTGAGTTGTATTTAGGTTCTTTCCACTGCAGGTAATGTGATATCATCTGCATAAAGTAATATTTTAATGGGGGAAGGTATAAGTTGAGTAACTTCGTTAATTGCAATCAGGAAAAGGGTGGTGCTCAATACAGCTCCTTGTGGTATAACCGTTTTGGATTGATGTTTCATCTGATAGGGCAGCCATTCATTCGAACTCTGATTCGACGGTTGGTCATAAAGTTGGAGATGAAATTGAGAAGTTTTCCATTAATACCAATATTTTTAGTATTGTAAGTATTCGTTCTTTCCATGTCATATCGTATGCTTTTCTATGTCGAGACAAACTGCTACAAGGATGTTGTTTAGTAATAAAAGCATTACAGATTTCATTATGAATATTACACAGGTGGTCTGTTGTAGATCGGTGTTTTAAGAGATGCACTTTGATGGGGAGAGATAAAGTTAATTTTTTCCAGATGCCACACCAATCTTTTGTTTATGAGTTTTTCCATTATTTTGCACATAGTAGAAGTAAGTGCAATTGGACGATAGTTTTCTGATTTTCTATTGTCCTTACCTGGCTTTGGGATTGGTATAACAATGGCTGTTTGCCATATTTTTGGAAAGGAACTATACTTCCATATTTCATTGATAAGTGATGTTAGGTACTTTATTCCGTTGTCAGGGAGTTGTTTCAAAAATATATTAAAGATGTTGTCAGGTCCAGCTGCAGAATTTTTTGATGACATAAGTACCCTTTTTATTTCTTGGTGTTTAAAAGGGTTATCCAATGAAGTATTTATATTGCTACTGGGTTCATTTGATTCGACTTTAGTTGGTGTAGTATGAGATTTAATATCAAGGAAATCATTGCTATAATTGTTATCTGAAGAGTTTTTTGAGAAGACTGAGGCCAGTTCATTAGCGATTTCAGTTGGATCAGTTATGATTTTATCCTCTTTCGTAATTATGGATTTAGGGTAGGGAGGTTTATAAATACCTCTCATTCTTCTTATTTTATCCCATACTTCTTTTGAGGAAGTGTGTTGAGACATACTAGAAATGTAATTAATCCAGGATGATCTTCTTTGCTCTTTGAGAGTTTTACGTGTGATGGCTCTTAATCTTTTGAATTCAAGTTCATTGGTAGTATTTGGATGACGTTTGTATCTATTGAAAGCATTTTTGGATGCATTGAGTGCATTTTGACATTGTTCATTCCACCATGGTGTATGTCTTTTGGGTTGGTTACCAGATGATTTGGGTATTGAAAGGTTTGCAGCGTTGATAATAATATTTACAAAATTAGACACTTTTTTGTCAATGGTGGTATTCACATTGCTCTAATGTCCATGAATTTTCATTTAAAGTATTATAAATTATCTTACGGTACTTATCCCAGTCTGCTTGGTAGAATTTCCATTTTGGCTCAACATGAATTTGCTGAGAGATAGCTTTGGGAAATGTTATATTGATTGGGATATGGTCACTGCCATATGAGTCATTAAGGGTTGTCCAGTCTGTTGTATGAGCAATGCTAACACTACAGAGGGATAGATCAATGGCAGAGAAAGTTTTTGAACTGTTGTTTATATGAGTTACATTGCCAGTGTTTAACAGAACTATGCTGGGGTCTTCTAGAATTTTTTCTATTTTTTTCCCTCTTCTACAAAGTTTGTGAGAGCCCCATGAGAGGCTATGGGCATTTAAATCACCAACTATGATAAAAGGTAAAGGAAGTTGGTTAATAAGCTCAATTATTTCTTGAGTTTGAAAATCATAACTGTTTGGGAGATATAAATTACATATAGTTAAGTAGCCAAGTGATAGTAACACCTTTGTTGCCACTGCTTCTAGATTAGTTTGGAGTTGAATCTCTTCATAGAAGATACTATTATGTATGTATGTGGTTACTCCCCCACAAGCATAATTGTTGTTTATTCTGTTTTTGAAAACATGGTTGTATTGGGTTTATTTTAGCACAGTGGTTATTTTGAAATTAGTTTCTTGGAGGCAGATAACAGAAGGGTTAAAATCTGCAATTATTAGTTTTAAGTATTCTAATTGTGAATAATAACTATTAATATTCCATTGAATAATGTTCTCTCCCATTAAATTAGTTTTTATTATTATAATTGCATGAGATATAACCATTATCCAACTGTGACAATCTTTGTTTATGAAAATTAAATATCCATAATAAAAGTTTCTTCACTTTCACTGCAGATTGATGATGAGTCTTGGTGAACATTTGTGGTAGTATTGGATAGTTTTTTGTTATTCTGGTGATTCTATTTTAATGCTACGTTCATTAAGGTGTGGTAGATTTCACGTAAACATTCTATTATTTTAGGTATGTTTTCATGGTATTCTAGTGCAATTTCTTCTACATTAGGGTTACCTTTTGTTTTCTCAAGGAAACTTTTCAGTTGTATATAGTTTAGTACATATGGGTTGTTAGTAGATGATAGGATTTCTTTGATAGGTTGTAGATGAGCTTCAAGATTATTTTCAGTTTTATCAGATGTGTCTTCTATCTTCTGCTTTTTGGTAGTGGGATGTTTTATTGTATTGTCATTGTTTCCTTTTTGGGCATTGATTCTTTTTTTTTATCTTCATCATTGTTTATGGATGAAGTCCTACTTGATTTTGAATTAGTAGTTGAGAGAGCACGTTTAGAGATTGGGAATGGAGGAAAGGATGTTTCTGGGGTATTGTGGGAGTACATAGTTTCAGGTTGATTTGTGGTAGGATCGTTCTTGACTGGGGAAAAGTTCTTGAGCTTGAAAAGTTCTGGTGTTTTGATCATTTTGTGTAATTTGTTGAGATACTGTTACTTCATTTATGACTAATGGGTTTTCGCTACAGTGTTTGGCGAGGTGACCTTGCTTCTTGCAGATAAAACAAGCTACGTTATCTGCGGATGGATAAATCCAGTATTTCGTATTTTCGAATTCAATGCTCATGGATTCTGGAATTTTATTACATCATTTGGGTTAATATAAACTTGTCTACGGAAACTTAAAATATGTGCAAAACCAGGTGCGGAAATTCCAGCTCTGAGGAATGTAATCGGTGATTCAAGTTTAATTTGAAGTTTTTCCAATTCTCTTTCTATGATTACGTGTGGGGATCACAGGACATACGTTCGATAGAATAATTCTTTTGTGTTGAGATATTAATGGTCTGATCTCAAGTTTTTTGTCATTTATTGTATAGATAAGTGGTTTTCAGTAATACTTTTAGTAATGTCTTTTGTTGCTAGGAACATACATATTCGATTTTGTGAAATTCTTGATACAAATCTAATGTTAGATGGATTTATCAGTAGTCCGACAGCATTAATATAATCATTAATAGGAACTCCTTCAATTGCATCTATTACGATAGCTTGTTCTTTGGTTGGGAAAATGTCTTTCTTAGCTGCTGATACGTAACTTTGATTACCTGTTGATGGGGTCGTCATTTTGAGGTTATGTAGAGATGACTCCTGTACTCAGAAGTCGCCTCACACGATCTCAGGATGTACTGGTTCTTGAGAAAGATTGTTGGTGTGAAACACTTTTGATTTTACCTATTTCACAGTTTAAACACACTTTTTTCACAGACGAAATAAGAACGAAACTGGTTGCAGACGAGAGCACTCGCGGCATCCACGCACCTTCGACGACGTCCGGTCGACAACCACCCAGCATCTTATGTGACAATTAAGCTGCGAAAATGAAGAAATGGCTAATGTAGTGACTTTTATCTCTACAAATGCAACAGGCATACAGCTCAATTTCAGTTTCGAAGTAATTCGAAGTCATTGGAGCCTCCACCCCATTCTCCCGTCACAAGCCACTCCCGACATCCGTTGCCCCATTTAAACCCTCGAACCATGTCTGGGGTCTTTTTCGACCCCACGATCATTAATTTGTTGATATTTCCTTGAATATTAGCAGGATAAGTTCAGTCTTCTAGATATGACTTCGTGCACTTATTAAGCAGGTACCAAACCATTTACACATATTTTCCAAATTGCATTAGAGAGTTATTTTTTTCGTTACATGGCACCGGTTTGATCTACAGTATAGTCTTTAATTTTCCTATTGTCATTTCAAACATATTATCATGAACTTCAAAAAATGTGCCTCATACCGTCAATTTTTGCCTCGCCTCACAATTGATTTATCGCGAAATATCTTTCACAAACCCTATAAATATTACTCAAACATTACGAATCAACAACGGAGGCTACGTGAGGTAGAAGTTATTATTTTTATGAAATATTAACTACGGCTAAATTATATTTATTATGTTATTGAAAATACCTTAGGAAAGGTATTCTGACATAAAATCAATTATTTGCATCAAATATGTTGCCATACACATTCATGTATGAAAAACTTCACTTCCACTTGTCAGCAAAGCATGGTGTGCAAAAAGGCCACAGGTACAGTGCTTGCAATAAACAAGCAGAAGTGGCGCGAGGGTTAAAAGCCTCTGGAGAGCGCAGCGCCTCCTCGCGAGACACGTGACGCGCGCGGCTAAAACGCCGTAATCGCTGCGCGGTTTACGTCACTTCCGCCCCCTTCCCCCACCCCACCCCACCCCATCCGGCGGAGGGTGCTTCCCTTGGCCGCCGCGACGCGCGCTGCCGTCGCAAGGTGGCCGGCTGGCAGGGGCACGGGCCGGGGGAGGAGAGTTCATTATGCACACATTACGAGGCAAAGTGCCTCCTGGCTGCCGAGACACGGCGCCGCCGCCTTCCTTTTTAGCGAGCGCCCCCTGGGCTTTCGACAGGGGCGGCCGTGGGGCAGCGTGGAGAGGGGAGCGGAAGGGAGAAGGTCAGCCGAGTGGCCAAAATAATACTTATTAATTTCGATTTCAGCGTTAACGCTACTGTTATTAAAGGGCGCGAAGTTCAGTGGCCCAACGATGACTGGAGATGTATTTCAGCGGGACACGTCGTCAAATACGCGACGTACCCGGCACAAAGCAACTCTAGTGACCGGGCGTCGTTAACCGTAAACGTGAGATGCGAGGGGTGTTACCTGGTGTTCAACGTCCTCACCGTTAATCCACCCTCAGGCCCGTCGAGTTGATGTCTTCCTATTTCCTCCAGGATGTTATAATGGATCACGCACCTAAGCATACGACACATAATTAGATTATTAGAAATAGAGGTAAAAATAAAAATGTAGTTTTGAAATAATATTCCTTGGTATTAGTTCACAAGGATGTTAAGGCTTCACTACAAACGTTAGCTCGTTGCTCGTTTTAGAAATGAGCTGGATCAAAAATAAAATATTTAATCAATACAAATATGAAATGGCAATATCCTTCTGGCAAATTGTTAAATTCCCCAATTATGCAAAGCTTCCTTACCTTCCTTCGAAATATTGGTTGCAACCACCTAATTACAATCATCATGACTGACTACCCTCCCCCGGGCGCCTTTTCATGTGTCACTGCCCTTATAAAAGGCATACAGCAAAATTTTTAACCTTTGGGTTAAACTTAAACCATGACAAATTACGTGAAAAAGAAATCACACGGTATATTAATAAAACGAACACAGTAAGATTATTATCAAATCTTCCTAAATTAATCACATTAACCTTATTTAGAGTGCAACGAATTTTACTCGTCCTTTCTTAATCTGAGTTCTTTTTATAATTTGAACACACGCCTTTCTTTCGGCGTTGATGTAGTTTCAATTGAAAATCTATTCGACGGGTACTCACGCTTTGTTCGTCTTTGGTAGCATGAATGACATTTGCTGGTTCTACTCCTCTGACGCCTGAAGAACGTGACCCTTGTTGCCTTCTCGGCTGACCACCAGGTGACGCGGTGCGGCGTATAGGCGCAACGGTAGCGCAGCGGAGGGTTGTGCGTGGCCTCCGCCGGCCAGCGGCGCTCCTCGATGCGGCTGTCGCGGAGCTAAGACTGGCTGTGGGAGCGTTTATCTGTGCTCGTCTCAATGTATAAAGATGGAACTACCATACATGGGTTTGGAGACACTTGCGTCGTAGCTCTGCTCCCTCGCTTCTCGGATGCGGTCCGGCTTCAAGTTGCATCGGCAACTTTTCCGTCCAACCCGTGATGCTTCCAGGAATTGCTCATACGTGGCCCAGGCTGTTGTACTTGGCGGCTTGAAGTTCTTGGATCTGAGCGGGCGGTGTGTCGCCCTTTTACCAAAACGCACAAAACTGCTTCCCTGGCTTTCTTTTTTTTCCGCAGGAACTTGCCGCTCTTTCGCTCCCGAATAATGCTGCGTCCACTCGTAACAATGTTCTTTTTGGATTCGTAACACGCGCAGCGTAAACTATTCGCGAGATACATCTCGGTGCTTCGCGCGAACGTAATTTACCGTCGCCTCCACACACAATAACTAGCAGTGAGAAAATCTCTGTTCTCGGTTTAGGGTGGCGTGACGGTCCGCTACTGCTTTTTCCCTCAGAAACGGAATTCCGCTTGCTGTTTCCCTCGTTTTTGGAGGTCTCGACCAATGACGAACTCGCCATTCTTATCTTCATCTATTTTTGGCATTGGCCCGCGCGGTGTTCGCTCGGCTGCACGTCATTACGTTCACGTGATGACGTCGCGGGCGCGCCAGGTTCGAACTCAGGCTCCCGTTGTAGCTCAACACCTACAGATAACTTTTTTCTTGTGTGGTGTTTTAGTGGCTATGGGAGCGTTTATCTGTGCTCGCCTCTCTCTCTCTCTCTCTCTCTCTCTCTATATATAATATATATATATATATATATATATATACACACACACAAATATATATATATATATATATATATATATATATATATATATATATAAAAAGATGGAACTACTATTCGTGGGTTCGGAGAGCGAACGTATGTGTGAACCAGTTTGAATCTCCGCACAAAGTAGAGCACGTTCTAGACCGTGTAATCGACTGACCGGGGGATGGAGGAGGCAGCCCTTACGTCAGCGAAGAGAAAGTAGGAACGACTCCTCAACTCGACAGTGGTGCTGATCTAGGCCGAAAGTACGGGACTTGTAGTTTTGCTCCGTAGTGAGAACGTGCGAATGATTCGCAGTTGTAAGTAATCGTTACGCGGTAATTCAGATAGGCAGAAAATCAGTATTTTGACATACAGTGATTTGAACGAACTGTAAAAAAATACGTTGAATAATTCAATTTCTGAAAGTAAAGTACGAGAACAGTTAGCAAGGCAGTTATCTACTAATTTGTATAAAGACTGAACTTTGATGAAAGAACTACTCTTGTGAAAAACGTGTATTTCATTTATGAGCGCATGAACTATATTTGAATTCACGAAAACCCAAATCATGATAATAGCCAGTTTACATCATGCTTACGCGTAATGACAGTTTATAACTGTTATTTTCCGTATATTGGCCTTCTATTATTTTCTTATTCTTATCATAATATAATAAAATGACCCTTTCTTTTATTGTCAGTTATATGAAAATGTTCTGTGCATTATACTATTGTTATTTAATAAATTTCACTGCATACTTTCCGATGTTCTTTCTACTGTGCATCTCTGATTTCATTCAAAAATGAATTATTATTTCTTATAATTACATACATCTGGAATAAATGGTGATGAAAGTTAACCGAAAACTGTTAACCCTGGAGAACATTTAAAGAATCAATTACCACAATTATTTCAGGATGTGGAGGATAATCAGGTTAAATTTCATTTTCTGAGAGATCTTTGTGAACCAAATGCTGAATTTTTCTTCGCCACAAATGTAAAAAAATGTTCATAAACGTGAGCGCAAGCATATCCCACATCCGTAATTCAGAAGAAAGTCAGATATATCTCTTACTCCACAAAGTAGAATTTAAGTGAACCACCGCCGCCGGCCGCATAGAGAAGACCTGCTACCTGAACCAACACCGCCAAAATATTTCAGAGATGTTTTTCACTATTAGCATTAATATTATAAAAAAATGAAAAGATTCTCAAATAAGTTCCGAAACTTGAAAGGAAGGTCATGTCGCATAATCAAATCGCGTCAAATAATGCAAGACGGCTTTTTTAAAAACTTTTTTTCAACTGGTCATATAGCAACCACTATGACATTTAAATTGTAAGGAGAATTGTAGAAAAAACACGTATGGACAACACGAACACACACAAACATCCATACCCGAGGCGGGATTAGAACCCGCAACCCTTCGAGCCGCCGCAGCTACGAACTCAGGCTCCCGTTGTAACTCAGCTTTAGCGACCTCGACTATCCAGGTCGGCCATACTAGCTTTCTAAACCCCATCCTCAACTTGATCGACTTGCTTGGGCGGATACCCTACTTGATCGACTTACTTGGCAGATCCTTACTTGATCGACTTGCTTGGCGGATCCCCTACTTGATCGACTTGCTTGGCGGATCCCCTACTTGATCGACTTGCTTGGCGGATCCCCTACTTGATCGACTTGCTTGGCGGATCCCCTATTTGATCGACTTGCTTGGCGGATCCCCTACTTGATCGACTTGCTTGGCGGATCCCCTACTTGATCGACTTGCTTGGCGGATCCCCTACTTGATCGACTTGCTTCGCGGATCCCCAACTTGATCGACTTGCTTGGCGGATCCCCTACTTGGTCGACTTGCTTAGTGGATCCACTACTTGGTCGACGTGCTTGGCGGATCCCCTACTTGGTCGACTTTCTTGGCGGAATCCCTACTTGGTCGACTTGCTTGGGTGGATTCCCTACTTTATCGACTTGCTTGGGCGAATCCCCTACTTGATCGACTTGCTTGACTGGATCCTCAACAGGATCTACTTACTTTGAGCGGATCCTCCACTTGATCGTCTTGTTTGATCATCTACCCTTGATCGACTTGCTTGAGCGGATCCTTGACTTGATCGACATGTTTTAGCGAATCTTTCACTTGATCGACTTGCTTGGTCGGTTCCCCTATTTAATCGACTTGCTTGAGTGGAACCCCTATTTAATCGACTTGCTTGAGCGGAACCCCTACTTGATCAACGTGCTTGACCGGATCCTCTACTTGATCAACGTGCTTGACCGGATCCTCTACTTGATCAACGTGCTTGACCGGATCCTCTACTTGATCGACTTGCTTGAACTACTAACTGATTCCCTACTACTTCTGAACCCCTACTTGATCGACTTGCTTGGGCAGCTACCCTACTTGATCGACTTGCTTGGGCGGCTACCCTACTTGATCGACTTGCTTGGGCGGATACCCTATTTGATCGACTTGCTTGGACGGATATCCTACTTGATCGACTTGCTTGGATGGATATCCTACTTGATTGACTTGTTTGTGCGGATAATCCACTTGATAGACTTGCTTGAGCGGATACCCTACTGATTCGACTTGCTTGAGCGGATCTCCTACTTTATCGTGTTGCTTGAGCGGATACCCTATTTGATCGACTTGCTTGGACGGATATCCTACTTGATCGACTTGTTTGTGCGGATAATCCACTTGATAGACTTGCTTGAGCGGATACCCTACTGATTCGACTTGCTTGAGCGGATCTCCTACTTTATCGTGTTGCTTGAGCGGATACCCTATTTGATCGATTTGCTTGAGCGGTTCCTCCAGTTAATCGACTTGCTTGAGATGATTTCTACTTGGTCGACGTGCTTCAGCGGATAGTCATCTTTATGGACAATTAGTTATTTCATGAAAGTCATATACATTTCATAATATTTATTAAAATATTATGTTAAAACATGTTTTTGAAGGCAATTTTTTATAGTTACAAATTTATTGGATAGTTCTGTGTGCTGTTTTTACTAGTGGTAATAATAATTTTATATATTTTTATACGTGGATTACAACGCTGTGCCTATGGTATTCATTTGTGTGATTTTAACAAATAAAATACACGAGAACGCCGTTTGTTAAGTTAATCAATGCACTATCAGCACAAAAATTCAAGACTTTCTTTCACATAATATTTCTTCAATATTTCGTTTCTTATGTCAGTTTTTACATGAATATTTTATGAATAATTGAACAAGATAGTTTTCGTATTTCTCACAAATTAGTCAATTTTTATGTGCGTATGTTGGCGTGCCTGACCTGCAGCTGTTCCCGGCGACTCTAGCGTCTCCAATAGTAACACTTTCAAGCTTTTTCCCCGGTTTTTATGGGGAGTTGCAAGGCCCTGGTGGTGACCACTAGTGTCGCGCTCTCCTGCAGCACCTTCTTACAACAACTAAAATACAAAGTGTTGCCAACGATGCTTCAAAAGCGCGTGGCTGCTGCGTGGTTTCGCGAGACGCAAGCAGGCGCGTAATGATACAAACAACAGCGTCCGATGCTTGCGCTTTCTTTAGCAGTTTCTTATACGAATAATTGAACATTTACTAGACGCTTTTTGTATTTCTCAGAAATCAGCCAATTTTTATGTGCGGGAGTAGGCGAGCCTAACCCCTGTGACACTAGCTCCTCCTATAGTAGCACCGTCGAGCTTTGTGCTCTGTTTTGACGGAGAGTTGCCCCGGCCGAGGTGCAGTCCGTGGACAGAACGGGCGGGCCCGGGCCAATGCTTCGGGGAAATCAGCCAGGAGCCGCTCCGCCAGGCCAGACCAGGATTTCCGTAGATTTATTGCGCGCTTCCTCCGAGTGACCGCTCAGGTGCGAGCTTCCCCCACCCCTCCCCCTTCTTTTTTCTTCCGCGGAGCTTCTTTGGCGCGGAGAAGAGACCGCGCGCTTTGTGAACTTCTTCGTTCGAGCGAGAGAAGCGGACTCGGGCTTGGTCACTTCTCGCACGAACGGCCACTGTGGGTGGAAGTGCGGAACTGGCTGTCCACGAAGGTTGCTGGCGGTGTTATTAGCCCTTTGCACTCGTAAGCAACGAGCATAATACACCTGCAGCTCGTACGGCATGTCAGAGATGCCACGAGAATAACGGCTACTAGCTTGTATCGCAATGTAATGTGACCCGGCCTACAACACGTAAGGCATGTCTCAGATGCCACACCAAAATCCCTAATTAACTCTTAGGGCGTGCCACAGATTCCCACGTATTCTATTTCAAACAATGTTGACGCAATAATGTGAGAACGAGCTGGGAAGAGGGAATGCCGAGTATCGTCTTCGACCTCTGCGATCATTTTCCATTGTCATGTTAGACATGCCTTACGAGTTGAAGGCCCTCGCAGTGCTCAGAAACCTCCGAGCGCAGACATCTTTCGTGGGTGACATGTCGCACTTGCCCTACGAGTGCAAAGGGTTAAGGGAGAAGAGGAATGACGATCCGGTGGCCGAGATCGCTAAGCCAATACCGATCTTGGACCCAATGATCGTGGGATCGAATCCCGCCTCGGGCATGGTTGTGTGTGTGTGTGTGTAATGATTGTCTGTTGTCTATTTGCAAAGTGCTTGTGCGTCCCCTGTGGTTGGCACCCGCGCGTAAACCCTTCACCGAATCCGTGTAAAAATGGAGTGCACGTAAATATATAAAAATGAGTCTACACCCATTAGCGTCGACCCCGTGTAACGGGAAAAGGCAGAAGGCGACGATTAAGGGAGAAAGTGAATGATAGGTCATGACTCAAATATTTTCACACACCCCCGCCTGAGACAAGCTTCTAGCTCCCAAACGGCCTCCTTACGTGTATATATGTGTGTGTAATTAAAGCGTGAGGATAGGACGAGGAGGAGGAAGGAACAATATTAGGATACTGTTCTTGCATTCGACTGGTGTTGATCGGAGAAACCACGGAAAACTAAGATCAGACAGCAGCTGAATTCAACCAAGCTTTCTTGCCAATGTCGAAAATTCTGCCATGCGACGAGACTCGAACTCTAGAATATCCCGCGACTGCTGCTTCGAACCACTTCGGACGGTTAATTTTTAAGAATTGCTTCTGGAATAATTGAATTTCGATTCTCTGACCCACATAAATCCAGCTGCTAATTAACTCGATTATGTGACGTTTATATGTGTACATCTAAAGTTGAATATAGTCGGCCCAGTGGTCGACAGACAGTAGTGTCTAAGTCATCTCGAACGGAGGGGTCGCGGGTTCGAGTCCTGCCTCGGGCATGGTTGTATGTGTCCGTCCTTTCACTCCCTATCATCGCCATATTGTTTCATCCTCGTACCGTAACGTTAAATCCAATAGCAGTCGCTAATGACCTAGTAGTTTATGCGACCTTAAATCACAAAAAGAATTTGAATGTATGTCTTTTGATGCCAACCACCTCTGGCAGCGGCAAGCGTTCGCCCTAGCAACCCCAAGGCAAAGGGTCTCGGGCATTGCCAAGGACGGGCCGGGCTCCGGGGCCCATCGCTCATATTTGAATTTTATCCATGTTTCTGACGATTTTCCCATTTATAAATTAATATAACTAATAATATATGTGTGTATTAATTTTTAAAAGGCGTCGTTCCTCCCGTTTTATTAATAATAAACGTGTGTATTCAATTTCAGAGTCTATAATGAAAATAGTATTAACTTTCACGCATCCATATATCTGTTTAACGACAAAACCCGTGACGTTTTTATGAGAAATAAAGGTCGAATTACCTTCACAACACAGCAGTGTATTAAACGATACTTTACTGCGATTGAAAATACTTAAAATATTTCCAAAACTCTGGAAACAACTTTTTATTCAAGCAATTGTAAACGACCTCCTTTGTTACAAGCAATCGTCCATAAGAGTGTCTTATGGCGCAGATTATGAGGCGTTTGCCGTTTATGGCGCGAGTAGTTGCGTCATCGCACATTCAATCAAATGCAGCGAGAGGATCTCGAGGAGGCATTGGAAAACCAAAACGCCGACCAGCGTTTTGTGACACAGAAGTCAAACACTCGTGACGCCACAATAAAGACATTTTCAAAAATTAACTTTGACTATCTTATAAATGTTGATGCTGTTATGCAAAAATAGTGTACGAAACGTGTTTGTGTCATATCATACATGTGGTAAATTCCTTCTTCCAACACGAGTAGTCAGAATTCGTGTTTTGTACTTCGTTCTTCGTCTTTTAGTTATTTTATTTTGAAATCGTAAATAATCGTGTTATGAATGTCTTTTACAGCGTCTACGGATTTTCTGTAATTTGCGCGTATTTGTGTCTATCTATGTGCGATTTTTTTCACAGAGCTAACAATTACAGTTACAAATTTGAATATATTGATGTTTATACGGAATTTGCATCGTGCGTATGCAAATGAAACTCAAATGTCACATTCGCTTAACACAAAGCAATTAAAGTGTTTCTGTTCCAGTAAAATGTTCATGTATCTAATACTTCATTACGATTAATCGCTTACACTTCGAAGGAGACACTCTGCTTACAATGCATTTGATTCACTTTACGTAATCGTAGCAACTTAACATCAATATCTGCATTTCAGTGCTTACGCTCTGTCGCGCTGTTGTTTCACGAGTTGGAAACCATCGCGACTAATTACCCGACCCGCCAGTAATTGGACCACTGTTTCAAATTGCGCTCTACCCAACTTGCCTGGGGCATGGCATGCTCCAAACTCCCCTTGTTTTTCGTTAAAAAAGAGTAAAAATTAAATCCCTTAATTACATCAACCGCTAATGGACGAAAGCTCCGTAAAAAGCACGCCCTGGTTGCGTCATAGACGACATTCACGACACGAAGTTGCATTCAAGTCAGTTTGCGTAGCGATTTTTGGGCAGTTGCTACATTTGATGAATCGATGATGCTTTCATAGCATTCATCACATCCTTAGTCGGGCAATTTTTTGTTGTTTTAGAACATTCTATAGACCTATTGGAGGAAATTTATTAATTACAAAAAATTTATTGATGAGAATGTGATGCTGAGTTTCAGTGTATTGCGTGTTTCAATAATGAATTAGTTTACATAATGACGTAGAAGCAAGAAAACAGAAGTGAATATTAAACAGAAAATCATCATTATATTTCTATCTTATTCATCACCATTAACAGAATTCGTTACATTAAGGCAACTTGCAAACAATTTTGCACATTTGTGTCAACATAAGAGATCACTTTATCAAAATATTTTGCGTTAAGTATTTTCTACCTTGAAGGCACGTTTTTTCCCCATTGTCACATTTTAGGTTTTACCGACAGAGTGATTCAGAGTGATTCGAGTGATTAAACTCACCTTAACTAATTTTGATGACGAGAGCACACAAATTCTTTTCCAAAAATCAGTTATAGATAGTATTTAGAAATTAGCGAATAATATTTAGATAGAATTTAGTGAAAGAGTTCAAATGTTATACTCAAAATTTACTCATTTTTGTATAACAACTTGAAAAATAATTTCACTATTGTCTTTAAAAGATCCATTATTTTCGTTCTCCATACTAATCCAAACGATATTAAAATCACAATGCCTAGAAATGGAAAGAATTTAACGTCAATAATATACTACACTATCTGAAATTACATTAAATATAATGTAGATTTATACAATATGACATTAAATTTAATGTATTACATTAATGTGTAATTTAATGTATTAGCATTTAATGTGTTTTTGCATTAAATTTAAAGTTAAAATTAAAATCAAAGTAGATTTAATGTAGCCCTACATTAAACTTAATCGACCTTGTAAATTAAACTGAGATTAATGTGTTGCACATGAAATTTAATGTTTAAATTAAAATCAATGTAGGTTTAATATACATCAATACATGAAACTTAATCTTTCGCTACATTAAGGAGAGGTTAATATAATTCGACTTTAAATTAAATGTTTAAATTATAATTCAGGCAGGTTTGATCAATACTTATGGAAAGTATGGAACATCGATACTGTTTAAAATCTTAGGAATATTTTCTTCCACTATTTGAACTTGCGTATAATAAATTTAAACTATAGTTTTGAACATGTAAACAAAAAATATATATTTTGAAATTCGGATTTACATTCAAATTGGTAACAAATAAAATTCTAAAAATCTAATAAAATTGTAGCGACCTACGTAGCACGATAATTCTTTAGTTAATAATTTTTTCAAATTCATCGGAAATATTTAAATTTTTTCAGAGGATTTTCAAAGTAACAAGGTCAGAATTTAGTATTCTTTACGGCTAGGAAAAATATTTCCGAGCGTAAACGCATCCAAAATAGGTGACGTAGTAGTGACAACTATAATATATAAATTGAAACGATTCTTCTATTTGGAACGCCACTATCTCATTCTATTGAAAACTATATAAATTCTATATCTTAGTCGTTGGTTCTGTTCAATTGCAATAACCAATGAATTCTATTATTATAGGCGCCAGGAAAACAGTTCCAAGTATCAAGAAAATTACGTGTATTTAAAGTACACCACTACCTTGCGAGCTCAGTCGTTGGGTTCTCAGTACGATGACAATTCGCTTACCTGTATCTGCAAAATTGCCACCGGATCTGCCCTCTGTACAGTGAAGCACGAAATCTGAAAGTTATATCTTATTCCGAAATTATTGCACCAATAACGTGCTATGTTGCACAATAATAATCTTTTGAAATTCGTTTAAAAACAGAACACAATTTATTTCAATTACTTTCGTTAAATGGATTTTAATATTTCTATCTGTCAATGCAAAAATAACATTATCATTTGGTCATGACCTTTGAATTAAATTGCTAACGATCGTTAGCATAAAATACCCCGAGCCCTCTTGTCAGTCGTCGGATGGCGCCCGAAGAACCAACCTGGAACTTCCACGACGTCGTCCGATCGTTCGGCTGAGCCGGCCCCGATGTCGTCTACTTCATTCTTCGGCGTTGCTTCTAGTATCTGTCTTTATCTAGCATCTGCAGCTAACCTAGCATCTAGTTACTTTTCCCTAAAATGCGCAACAGTTGTGCGCCTACCCGCGAACTCAACAAATCGAAAAAAATGTCTGTGCTAACTAATATTCGTAGCCAAATCTATTCACAAACGCATTTGCTCCGCCGCGGCACTGCGAACATATTTTATAGGCTCTATCCTGGTTATATTCGATTAAAGTTCTCCACTTAATCACAAGCTGTTGTCACCGAATCATTTTATAACTGCAATGTCGTATCGTCAGTACAACGCGGCGAACCAGCTTATTTTACAAATAAAGTTTTTCTCAATAAGTAATAAATAGTTGCAACCGAATTAATTCAATTAATTTACTTCACGAATCAATCTCCTAATATTCCGTATCGGTATTACGGCACAGCGTTACTATCAAGCAAAATCGAAGTTAGATTCCGCGTTCATATCAGACGATCCGTCCGCCTCCGTGTTTGGATGAAGAGAGAGCTCTTTTCACTACACTGCATACGAAAAGTGACGTACCGTTTGTTTGTTTTTTTCCACTACTCAAAATCAACAACCCCTTGGCAACGCCTATGCGCCATGTACAGCGAGCTCCAGCGTTTACGGTCGAATGTTTGAACCGCCATTTTGTATATCACAATATATATACACAATTCCGTAGACTTAATATATATTTAATATAGAACATATTACGTCTAAAGAAATATGCTCCGTAGACGTGACGAATATATTATACAAGTCATTGCGGGCAATATATCAGCCCTAAGAATCAGTTCAACTAACGGGATGACGCGATAGCTCAGTGGTTAGAGAAACTGCGCGTAAATCAAGAGTCCTGGGTTCGAATCCCGATTGGGGTGACAATTCTTTGAACATTGAACTTTTTAAATATTGAAGTTAATGTACTAGTACAGTAAATTTAATATAAAAGTGCATTAAAGTAATTACCATGTACTTAAATTAAATTTAATGTACACGCATATAGTACATTTACTTATATACGTACATTAAATTTAATGTTCATGTACTTTAAAATACCGTACTTGTACATTAAATTTAATTTACGTACATAATACTTACTTTAATGTACTTTTACATTAAAAGTAATGCAGAAATTTCTGACAGTGTACATATTCATACTACAGAATAATTGCAGACACAGAGTAAACTTTGATTGTTTCATTGCTTTTCATACTTGCTAAATTTTTCTAAGCATTGTGTAATAAATCCTTAATACATTCCGATTGAATTGTCTACATAGAGACCGGGAGAGATGGCTCAGTGCATCAACTGCAGTCCCTGTGACCGGGAGGTCGTAGCTTCGAGTCCCGATGGAGGCAGGATTTTCATAGCTAGGTCGAATGCAGTCGCTGTCTGGAGGAGAATTCTAGCGGCCGGATTCTCTGATCGGTAGTATTCCGTTGTTCCTCCGATCAACACCAGGCGAATGCCGGAGCAGAACCCTAAAAAACGGGCCACGTATCGCGCGCGATCTTTCCTTCCCCTTCCTTGTCCTATCGTCACCTCTTACACAAACACACACACACACACACACACACAGACACTTACACTAACATGCACTACGCTACCACACATGCCAGAATACCGGTCGGGAGTTTAGAGCTTGTCCCGGCTGGGGCGGAGCGCTACTGGTGGGATACCTGGTTGAGGGCAAACCCCGCTAGTCGACGGTAGGTCGGCGCCGGATCTCGCCATTCAGCGGGGAAGATCACCGCCACCTCCCGATGTAAAAACACGCACTACACGTACAGGACGCGCCCGGAATCGCAAACAATCAATCTGCATAGAGCTACTACAGAGCCGCCACTGTTTTACGTACTTACTCATTGTGAACGGTAAGCACACTCGTGTTTTCATTGGAAGTCGCAAAGTTAGTTTACTCAGGCCCTCGGAATATTAACCTTTTCCAAGTTGCCAAGTTAGTTTACGTTAGCCTAGTAAAATGGTCGCAAAACGTGATTCCTCGAGCACAGCAAATAGAGCAGGTATCCGTTATTTATGCTGCTAGCCGCGCGGAGGAAAATATCAAAGCGCCAGCTGAAACCTGAATGACCGTCGTTTTCCAGGAAGGGTTAATCACTGTTTCCAGGAAGAGCTGACAGCTGCTCTATATTGTATATCTGTATTTCGACTGTTCTCGGTAACGAAGGGAAACTAAAACATGAAAGACGGGTTTTGAAATAATATTAAATCAACAGAGGCGGCAACCATGTACTTTTAACTCTCGTTCGTGCGTTCTGTGTGAGCCCCTTTCAGAGGGGACCAATGTGTTTCGTCTCAGGTGCTGGTAGAAACGGGAATTCAGGAGCCAGTAAGGTATACTCGTGTCGGCCCGGTGATCGACATCGCTGAGGCAATAGTGCCGTAGTGATCTCGGACCGAGGGGTCGCGGGTTCGAGTCCCGCCTCGGGCTTCGAATGTGTTCGTCCTTTCCCCCCCCCTATCATCACCATATCGTTTCATTCTTATACCATAAACGCAATAGTGGATGTTAATTACTTAGATGTTGATGCGATGTTAAATAATAAAAAGTATTCTCGCATCCTCCCCAGCCTTTTCTTCACTTCAATCCGACTAATAAAGCGATTTCACGAAAATGTATCAAAATACCGTAGAAATTTGAAATGTTATGGAGAGTTCAAGTTTCGTTACTAAACACATCTTTCGATAATTTCGGTATTCATTTCTAATTTGAAGTTGTAAATTTAATCACCAAAATACTGTGAGAATATTCGTATTCCGCGAACGCCCTCTTTCCTCGCTTTTGCTCTTCCCTCACTTCTGAGAAACACCTTTCTAAAAGCGTGTGTATTTTCTGGAAGGACCTCATAAATTTTTGAAAGTAGCGAAGAAATGTATTTATTAATTTAAACGATAAAAAACAGCCTTTCAACGTAAAGTAGCTGTAAACAGTGTTCACAGGTACGCGATAATCAATTCAGAACATGCGATGCAAATGCTACCTTTCAGTGTGTTCAGTTTCAACAAACAAAACACACACGTATCAATCACAAAAAAATGCGTCTTTTTAAAATCGAAACAAAACTTAGTTCAATGGAACAAATGACTTAGCTTATTATTAGAACACTAGCGCCTCTAGCATGTTCTTAAAAAGGAACATGAAAGGCCACCACCAGATGACACTGGAAGGGCCTTGAAGTTAAAGGGTTTTTGATTCACTGGAAGTGTTCAAATGAACATCAGTTATCAGTTCCCTATTAACTAATTATCATGCCAACACGACACAGTTAATTGAATACTCATTATAGCCATCACAATTATCACTATTTTGTCTAGTTTGTCATTAGAGAGATGAAATATTGGCGTCCAATAACAATCTTTACTTGACAACTTGTTATTAACCGCATTTACTGCTCGCAAAATAAGTTTCAATTTAGCTGTTTTCAAAACAAGCAATGTTTCGTGATCCTTAAAGGATAGGGAGAGGATTTAGTAGGAATCTCTTTAAATTGTTGAGTAGTTGTGGGAAATCGGTGAGATAATACCATAAAAAGATAACCATCTAGTCTATAAGATGATATACTTGTATTCAAAGGTAAATACCAGAAATTACGAAGGGAGAAACGAGTCATTCAGGCAATTACTAGGGTTTGTGCATTTTGCCCATGAGGCTGATTTCAACAGAAAAGTCATTGAAATGCACCTCTAGTTTACATTACAATTATGCTGTTAATGACAACGAAACATATTTCACACCAGATTCTTGATTATTTCTTTTTCTTTTATAACATTCCGAAAGGTTGTGTTTAAGATGAATAAAAGATACGAGGATTGCAAATCTGTGCTCTCAAGGCAAGCTGATTTGTTTGCCTTCTCTTTATGAAATGATTCACTCTTTATAGTCGTGGGAAACGTAAGGAGCTCTGCCTGGAAGGCCAGCGCTTCGAGTCCCGACGGCACTGGATTTTCCGCCACTGCCTAGATCAGTCGAATTCACTCGCTGCCTGCAGAAGAATTCTAATGACCGGCTGCTCTATTCGGTATTTTCCCGTGGATTCTTCTTTCAACACCACGCAAATGCAGGAGCAGTATCATTACAAATGGCCACAGACCGCGCGCGATTTTTCCTTCTTCCTTGTCCTATTCTCAGTATTTATTTACTCTAACATGCTCTACACTACCACACATGTTGAAACCAGTCAGAAGCACAGAGCTTGCCTCAGTCTTAGGTGTCAC
>JAHLJT010009355.1:665302-691205 GCA_031308135.1 Acheta domesticus | reverse complement strand
TGTCGCGGTGTTTGTATGGTATACTTCCATTTTTAAACGTGGCATCTCAAGGTCACGCACGAAAAAGGGAGAGAGAAGGGAGGCTCCAATAGCGAGCCGTTAAAGTGGGAGCTGCAGTGACGTTGCACCTCCCAATTGGAGTCTGCCTTCCTTCTCTCTTTTTCATGCGTGACCTTGTGACGCCACGTTAAAAAATAGAAGTATAGTGCGATTTTTCTAACTTTGCCTCTCAATGCCCGTCTTCACAATGAACTATGTCACGGGATTGCGCGTCTTTCTCAGTCGTGCCACCAGATAACGCATGATTCGCGAGCATATTCAAGCAGTGCTTACGATCATGCGACGTATAGCGGCACGACCGAGAAAGACGCGAAATGCCGTGTGATATTCCATCGTGATCATAGGTCAGGGCTCTCCAACTTAGAAGAGCTCATGGGCCACATACCAAATTCTAGTGAAGCCGGACCATAATTTAAGATTTGTTTACCCTAACTACTGAGATTGTATTGAAATAAATGTGTATTAGATTAAACTAGTATTAAACATACTTCATGAATAATGTAGAACATACAACGGGAAAATTAATCTATCATTAAATAAAAACGAGATGAATAATTGTGCAATTGTATTTTGTTTGGTTGGCATGATAACTTTCTTCAAAGCAGTCGCGGGCCGCCAGTTGGAAAGCCCTGCCACAGGGGCTTGGGAGGCGGAGTTAGAAAAATCGCAGTGTACGCTAGCTGCTCCCGACCTGTTGGGAGTCTGCGCGCGGCGTGCCGTCGTCTCCGCTGCGTGGGCGCGCGCCGCCTGGCCGCAGGGGCGGGGCGAGGGGCGAAGGGCGAAATGAGCCCATGGGCATTCGCGGGCCGCCTCGTGCCCGCCAGTGAGGGCGGCCGCTGACGGCCCCGGGATCTCTGGCGCGCCTCTGCAGGCGCCACGACAAGACTCGCAGTCCCTTCCACACGAGGATTGTCCCACAAAAGAGATCCAAATCTCCAGGGAATTTTCTTTTTATCTTACTTTCTCGCAGGCGTAGTAATGCAACTCCATGAATATTGATTGCATCATCATCTTCTATAATTTAAAGAACATGGTTTATATGAACATAACTATAAGAATGCGAACAATTATCCCTAAGTTCTCTCCATATTATTAAAAATATCTTCCGGGCTGTATAGCTGTGGTCGATCGGACATTTTTTGCCCATCCGTTCCATCTACAACTGCGGTAGACATTTTCAGTGGCTACTGGGTACGCACTGTTCTTCCAGACAGCTAACTGGTAAACATTTCTTCTTTGCTTACGGCGCTGGGGCTCAGGTGATTGTGGGATGGAGCGCAGGTGTCGTCTGTTGCTGTAGGAACTGCTTAAGATATCGATGTCTCGTGGACTTCTATCCCTTCCTCTTTTTTATTAAAATTTAACGGATGTTTTTGAATTTCAATGGGTAGAACTTAAGCAGTGGATCTCCAAGCTTCCTACTTGTGAACACATGAATACCCAGCGTCTGAATAGCCCTACGTGTATTTAATAATACGCAGCGAATAACACGCGACCGCAATTTGGGGCTGTGAGTGGGGCACGGCCGTCCGAACGGGAGACAGTCCGGGGAGGGCCGTTCGGCATACGCTCACTTGCAACGTCGAGCGGGCCGAGCGGGGCTGACCAAGGCGAAGCCAGAGAAGGCAATAACAACAGGGTCGAAACGAGGCAAAGGAGAAGAAAATGCTAATCAGGGAGGGACGAGGCGAGGCGGAGCGGAGAAGATGAAAAGTAGGGAAGTAGGCGGTGAGAAGGTGGCGAGACGAGATGGGGCAGTACGGGCCCCAAAAAGGTGGGAATGGGGCGAGGCGCCACGGCAAGAAGCGAGGCAAGGTGCTGGGAAGGCGCGGATGAGCGTGAGGTGGCGTGGCGTGTGGCTCGATTCATTGTTCGTGATTCCGGGAGCGTCCACGAGAGAGAGGTCATTAGTCCTGTAAGTGTAGTACGTTTTTTTATCGAGAGGTGGCGGTGATCTTTCCTCGCTGGATCGCGAGATCCGGCGCAGACCTACCGTCAACTAGCGGGGTTTTCCCAACCAGCTGTATCACCAGCGGGGCACCGTCCCAGTCGGGACAAGCTCTAAGCTCCCGATCGGTCTCCCGGCACGTGCGGTAGTGTAGTGAATATTTGTGTGTGTGTGTGTGTGTGTGTGTGTGTAAGGTGAGAGGATAGGACAAGGAAGAGGAAGGAAAGATCGTACGCGGTCCGTGGCCCTTTTGTTACGGTACTGCTCCGGCATTCGCCTGGTGTGAATCGGATAAACCAAGGAAAAGTACCGATCAGAGCAGCTGCCCGCTAGAATTCTCCTCCATTCAGTGACAGAACTATCTCCGTAGTGCCGAAAACACCGCCAGGGAGTGGAACCTAGGCGTTACAGTGCCATCAGCTGATGCCGTGAGCCCCTCTCCCGGGTGGCGCGTGGTGACGGTGGAGCAAGGCAGAGGGGAGGCGAGTGAGCGAGAAGAAAGGCAGGACG
This sequence comes from Acheta domesticus, assembly GCA_031308135.1. NCBI lineage: Eukaryota > Metazoa > Arthropoda > Insecta > Orthoptera > Gryllidae > Acheta > Acheta domesticus. The sequence goes on along the minus strand of JAHLJT010009355.1, from coordinate 688,687 downwards.
GAGCGGCGCACGGGCCGAACGCAGGCGCGGGCGGAGCGCAGGAGGGTGGGGCGCGGCGCGCGTTAAAAGAGCGTGAAATGGCGCGGCGCGGCGGGAAGGGAATGCGGGCGATCCGAGCGGGGGCCTCGCGCGCCGCCGCGCACGCGTGCGGGGGCGTGCAGCGTGGACGGTCCCACGCGCCGCGCCGCGCAAAAATGCCTTTGGCTCATCAGGTCAGCGTTGCAAGCATTGGACGCGCGCGCGCGCGCGAATCGAATCGCAGCTGCACTCGCCGCCCCGTCACTGCGCCCAGCGTCAGCGCCGCCACCACCTCCTCATCCGCCCCCACCGGCCCCGCCGCTCCCACCGCCCCCCGCCCCCATCACCAATCGTGCCCCGCCGCCATTGTGACCGTCCACCCTCCCAGCGTCACCAGCACCGCTGCCCCCGTCGCCATCGCCTCCACAATCGCCACCACCGTTGCCCCTTCCGCCATCGCCACCGCAGCCGCTACCGTCGCCGCCCCCAGCGTCACCGCCCCCTCCTCATCCGCCCCCCACCGCCATCACCATCGGTGGCCTCGTCACCGCCAGGGCCTTTCAACTCCCACATAACGAGGTGAAGACCATTACAGTGGCGCTCTCTCCAGTAGCACCTTCTTACAGGAGCGAAAACTCGAACTGCCGCCAACGATACTTCGAACGTGCGTGCAAATTGAGAAGGTTCGCCAGAGGTTAGTAAGCAGGCGCGTAGTGATACAAAAAATAGTGTCGACGTTCGCGCTTTTCCCAGAGGTTTCTTATATGTACATATTATGAATAATTGAACATTTGGAAGACGTTTGTCGTATTTCTCACAAATCAGCAAATTTTTATGTGCGAAAGTTGCCGATCGTAACCTGCAGCTGTACCCAGCGCCTCCTGTAGTAGCTTTGTCCCGGTTTTGATGGAGAGTTGCAAGGCCCTGGGCATCACCGCCTCCCCAATCGTGCCTCCGCCGCCACTGCGACCAAACGACCCTCCCTAACGTCACCAGCACCGCTGCCCCTGTCGCCACCTCCTCCTCAACCGCCACCACCCCTCGCACCCCCACCCCACCCCCACCTCTTCCACCATCGCCACCGCAGCCGCTACAGTCGCCGCCCCCAGCGTCAGCATCAGAGCTGCCTCCCGCCACGCGGCTGGCCGGAGGCGCGGGCGCAACGGCTGCGGTTGCGCGGCGCATCTCGCTACCTGCCAAGCACCTCAGCGGCGGGCCGCCTCTTCAAGGGAAGGGGAATCCGCCTCAATCTGATGGCGTTGTTCACGCCAAAAAATCCTTCGTACGCCTTCCGCGGAGGGGAAGTAAAGCCGGCTGGCCCATGTTAGTAGATTTACTTGCATGTAAAAGATCCTCAAGCCTAAATGACGCCTCTGAGCTAAATTCTAGTCGCCTGTTTCGTCGCCCGAGATAATACCTTCTTTCTCCGCTAGGTGAAAGGAGCGTAGCGAAATTTGCGTGGTCAGACGGAAGAGCGGGCCTGATGGCCCGAGTCTCGCCACGTAAAATAAGGCATTAACTAACTAACTAACTAACTAACGCCGAGACCGCAAGCGGCAGTGACTGCGCTGATTCCCGTACCATACTACTGACACAGAATAGATACTACGCAGGAAGGAAAGCAGAGGGTGGCTCTTTGGTCTTCAGTGAGCCAACGCGCAGCGGTATCTAGTCTGCGGTACTGGCACAACCTCTGAGGAAGCATTCCCTAGGAATATTTGGAGAATCGTTTTCCGAGAAACATGTTTGGTGGAACATCATTATGTGAACATTTTCGGAGGGCAGTTTTGGGGAAACATCTATTCACATTATCAGTTTTAGTTGTGTCTGAACGTACACGATATATGGAATTATTAAATTTATATTGTTTTATGTAGTTTGTATGTGCATAATCATTTAAGAAAAGATTTGTGCATAATCCTTATGAATTAAACTATAACTTATTAGAGTTGGACTTGAGATAGTATCGGATCCAATGCCATCGTATAATCCTGAGTATTGCGCAAAATAACATTTGATAAGACGTAAAATGTTCATAATTTTTGTGCAGAATATGCGAAAGCAAATTGTTTACAAATGTTAGACAAAAATGAAATTAGTTCCGTGTACTGAACACATCGTAATATCATTATTGTACCAAAATATGAACTTGCAAATGAAACGAAAATTTATCACGCCTATAAGATTAAAATGGTTGATTTATGCAAAAAACCATACAAGAACTATTTTCTTAGAACTTTCGTCTACTTTAATTTCGTATAGAACAAATTTTTCAGTAGGTTTGATAGTTACAGAGTTACATGCAAAAGACGTAGAAACCCCACAGGTAAACGGCTCCCCCGCCCCGGTTCACTCCCAGGATTTTTAGAATAATGTGCGGATGGTGCCAACCAACAATTCGACCAAATTTCAATACTCAGAGATTGTTTCACTCGATTTGTCGATTTTACTGGGCCACAGTGTTGTCACCTGGAAACAAAAGAAGCCGAGAATGCGGCAGACTCACTTCGTGCAAGTAATTAAAAGTTAGTCAATGAAGTACAGTCACGATAAGTTAATTAAGTGGTGATGGCAGAAATAAGATGGGAGTCTAAAATAATAAAGTGCCCCATTAAAAAGATGGAGACAGAACGAGCAAGCGATCAATGATTCTGAACGAGCAACTAAAAGTAGGATGAATGTTAGAATTTTCAGAGTAGTTTATTCTGATTAATAATTTTCAACTTTTATCGAAGAGCATGTTTAACATTAACATAGATAGCAGTATTAATACACAAACAGTTGTTATCAATTAGTTGTGTTGTGCCCACACATGCATGTTTTTGTTACACTTCTGTCGTAAAGGCATGCGTATTAGAGGTTTTTATTGTAGTGTTTTATTAGTATTATTTGTTGTGATTTTCTTTTATATATTTTTGTGTAAGTAATATAGGCGAGGGGGGAATATATTTGTTACGAGACCCGCTATTCTTTCTTTTAATTTTTTTTGCTTATTTAACAATCGCGCTATTTTTTGCCGGCCCCGGCCAAACTCAATTGTTTATTACTATTTCTACATTTATCATTGCTGCCTGTAGGTTTCAAAGTAGAAATCGCTTGTTGGTGTGAGAAAAATTATATAATACATAGGTCCACAGACTTGCCTTTGCGGGATTTCAAGTTATGAAATTTACGTAGGATTTTCTTCTCAATTTTGAACTATTGGAACTAAAACACATTTATTCTGAAACTTCATAATTTCCGTTACAATTACATATTATACCCAATATCTCAGCTTCACTGTTGACGCTACAAAAAACAAAAATAATAACTAACAATTTAATGATCATGGCCTTCATTCTATGTCCACAACACAATCACACAATTCATCACTCGTCGGTATCTGTTACTTTCTCAAGACCATTCAAACCAATATATCTGATACAAGAAACAGTGTATATCAACTTACAATTCATTCTCGAAAGTTTGTCACTGAATGTCTACAAAATGCTAAATCTCCCATTCAGCATTATCTTTGATATTCAATAAGATTTATTTCGCAATTTCTGTGTTAGCATTAGTAACTAACCAAACAAACTTGTTTGGTCTGCTGTTTTTCCAAACAAAAAATCTGTAAATGCCACTTCTTGGAGGTAGAGGAGGGGCGTTTACTCTTGCGACAATCAACAAAAAACTTGTATGCAATTTCCACCTTCGTCGTCGTGTTGTTGGACGCAATTGCGGTCGGAGAATATGTTCCGTGGTGGTAAAGAAATCCAAATTGGACCATGTTACCGAGTGACAATGCATTTTAATAATTAAATTTGTTGTTGATAATTTTAATAATTACATTTTTTGTGTGATGGAGCAGCTGGGCGTAAAGCAGAAGACCCGAGTTAGTCCCAGTCGGGTCAGTTTTTGAACAAATTTAATTAAAAAACCTGTAAGGAGATATGTATGTATGAGCTATTGTATGTTCTGCTGCATGAGACAACTGTAGAAAGCAGGCAGTGTTTGGCCGAAACAATTCATAAGGCATTAATATTAGGGAAGAAAATCAATAATATGAACCTTTCTTTTACAATCTAGATAGTAAAATAACTGAATATGTTCGAAACTGAAAACCACTCGTGCCGAAATGTCCATTTTCATAATTTTTAATAAACGTCCTTGATGGCACATGAGCGGCCAAAAATGATTCAATTAATATATACACGAGTCAACAGAATGCAACTTGTTAAATTCTTTAGAAAATTTAAAGACATATTATATTCTGTTGACTCGTGTATATATTATTCTTTTTTGTAATTCTTCTATTTGGCACTTTTCCATTGTTTTTATAAATTTTAATTATTTGTCACCTGGTGATGGAAACCAAATGTTTCCGAAACGTTGTAGAAAATTTGTATATAAAGCTGTTATTTAAAAGATTTATGTCTTATTAATGATGGACCAACTTATATATTAGTAATATAGACAGAAACGAAAAATATTAAATACAAAAATGATTCAAATTGGCGCCGTTCGAGTAATTCAATTATTTATAACAATCTTTGGCAGTAATTACCAGCGCAGAACATACATTTCAAACGTCCCGCGTTGGCTATTGCCGCTAAAATTTTTCCGGAAATTCGCGATAATTAAAACTAAAGAGCAGAGTCACTTCTTTCAACGGTGTGCTTAGGGAGAAAAGTTCTTTGGCGGTATATTTTCAACTGTTCATGCTCTCAAAACGACCGCAAGATTGCAGCACTTATTGGTCACCTGGCAAGCCGCTGTGGTACTATAAGAACTTCTTAGAAGAGGCTTTGAGTTCTGCTTAGACGCAACCGAGCGTTGTTACAAACTTCAAAACTCGATAACAGTGATAGCATAGCCGTCGTATTGTCAGAATATGGAAGCAAGCATCAGTGCGTATGTATTTTCAGTGCAGTGACAATTGGATTTAAACTCGAGAAAGTTGGCAACGCGCAATACTTTCTAAGAAATTACAGCGTCTTCCTGAATAAAATATTGTATTGAAACTGAGCCACGGGTTTAGTAACCGAAATTAGTGCAAAACCGCTTTTCCCCGCGTCCAGAACAGGTAAAACTTAACAATATATTCAATGATCGCTGGTTCTTGCGTATAAATATCCTAACAGTCGTATTTTTTTCCCTTTCCAGAGTATTCTGCGAGAGAATTAAATACCCTTGTATTCCACTAGCCCAGATGAGCCCTCTCAGCCAACCACTCGAAGTTATATTTCGCTGTGTATACAGTCCTTGATATTTTCAATGCGGAATGATGCTATTTTCCAGAGTTTACTCTTAGCAAACGTTTAGCAAGATAAACGCGTTCGTTTCGCGACTGTTCCGAGTGAAGGGAAAAAAGAGTAAACGGCGCTCCTCGGAGAGCAAGGCGCTCTCCTGGCACCGCGCCGCGGGGGGCGGGGGCGTGGCGGGGGCGGTGGGGGCGGCGGCGTTAAACACCGGAAAGCGCGAGTCGGGGTCGGGGCCCCTGGGGTACTCCGCCGCAGGAACGGAACAAGTGCGGCGCGGTGCGGCGCGGCGGGGCCGGCAACAAATTAATTTTCGGAAATCCCATCAGCGCTGCGGCCGCCGCGCTGTATCTGCGGGCGAGGGCGGGGGCGGGGGCGGGGGCGAGCAGGTCGCGCGGAATATGCAACAGTCTTTAGCATCAATTAGCATAATACTGGCGGCGGCGGGCCGCGCTTTAAAGCGGCGTGTCCGGCTGAACGACGGCCCGAGGGGCGGTGGCGGCCGCGAGGGGGATGGCGATGGTGGCAATGGTTTTCTGTATGGTGCTGGTGGGAGGTAATGAGGAGGTGATGCCGGAATGGTTTTCTGCAGGGTGCTAGTGGGCGGTGAGATGGGGAATGATGATGGTGACGATGGCGGATTGATTTTGTGCAGGGTGCGGTTGGGCGGTGGTGAGGTGATATGGGGGATGGTGATGGTGGCAATGGAGGCACAATGGTTTCCTGTAGGGTACTGGTGAGCGGTAATGAGGTGATATAAGAATGGGGATGGTGATGACGGAGTCCTTTTCTGTAGGGTGCTGGTGATGTTCGAGGCCGTAATGTTTGTGAGAATATTAGTGATGTTGGTGGCATTGACGATGATTGTGACGAAATCGATGGTAGTAGAGGTGGAGGAATTGATGGTGATATTGCTTATAAACAATATGGTAGTGATTGTGATAAAGGTATGAAAGAAGAGAAGGTGGTAAGGCGGTAGTGTTGATGGTGAAAACATTCTCAACAGTGTTGGCGGTAGTAGTTGGAAAACGACAGTATGTCTGAATCAACGAGGCGACAAGGTGCCTCAAAAAATGCGACAAGGTGGCATGCTTAGGCCTATCCATGTGAAATAGAAAGTGGACTAGCGGCCTCAACAGGATGGTGCTATTCCTCCATGGCGATGCATTCGATCCCTAAAGACGATGACTTCCTGTTGTCCGCTACCAATGTTGGTATATGCAATTATTTACATGTTTTATTTCCAAGATTGAAGCCTACTGTCATTTTGAGTAAAATGAAAATGCTCTTGTGGTTCCCCTTTTGCCACATCTCTGACGAATATTACGACGCCCCTGCAAAAAGAACAAAAGTTTCTTAGGGAATGGCAGTCTGTTCTTCACGGAGTGCTGCACTGTGGAGAGGTATTGATGTAGGTCGGTGAGGCCTGGCACGAAGTCGGCGTTCCGAAACATCCCAAAGGTGTTCGATAGGATTCAAGTCATGACTCTGTGCTGAGCAGTTCATGATGGGGATGTTATTGTCACAACTCCGCGATAGGCCATGCAGTATGAACAGATGCTCGATCGTGTTGAAAGATTCAATCGCCGTCCCCGAATTGCTTATCAAACGTGGGAGGCAATAATGTGTTTAAAACATCAACGTAGACCTGTGCCGTGATAGTGCCACGCAAAACAACAAGGGGTGCAAGCCCTCTCCATGAAAAACACGACCACACCATAACACCACCGCCTCCGAGTCCAAATACTTTTGATCACATAGTGTAAGTGATGGTGACAGTAACAACAATGATCGCGAGGACGCATCAGTGGCAGTGGCAGTGGCGATGGCGGCGTTGGTGAACGGATGGGATAACGATGGCGGCAGATTTGCATGCATCGGTTCTGCCTTATGGGAAATTGATTAACATGGAACGAATCAATCAGCGCGGGGGAGCGAGGCCAGCTGCTGCGGCAGAGTGGGTGGGGGGCCGACAACGCGGAAGCTCTCGCGGGAACCAATGAGCGAAGTCGCGACGAGGGGAAGATACGATGCATTGAATTGAATTGATGCCTTATTTTACGCGGCGAGACTAAGGCCATGAGGCCTGCTCTTGCGTCTGACCACGCAATTTCTGCTACGCTCCTTTCACCATCTAGCGGAGAAAGAAGTTATTACTCGGCGGTCGAAACAACGCCAGCATTCATTTTCTGCAGTTCTTGAACGTCTCCTCTGCAATCGCCTCGCACGTCAGCAGAATCACCTACTAAATCTATTCCTTTTAAAATACTTTGACATTGGCGCGAATGACCACAGTAGTTGAAACGCCCTCTAAACCCTATTAACGAACTCAGCACAATCGCCTATTTCCCGCCCCCGTTCCCTATTTGAGCCCCCCTCAGTGAGTCGATTTCGTCACACAAGACACGATCAGGGGTAAAAGCTGAAATCTGTTTCGCATTTACCTTTGCAAATACTTTCTGTGCACAGAATATTTTTTGTGCAAAAAAATTGCACAGATTGCATTTTTCTCTACAGAGTGTCACATGCGGTTTTAATTGTTGTCTGACGTTGAATAAATAAATAAATAAATAAAGAACCAACGCGGTCGAAACGACGCCAAGGCATTTTCCACATTTCTTGAACGTCCCAATTTCCTCCGCAATCGCTTGGCATGTCAGTCCAACCGCCCATCGCCCTGATCCACGGAGCCGCAGCGACAAGTCAAAGCCCCTCCCCCCGCGAATGAAATTGGTTGCTCTCACCGTATGAGCGAGAGGAAAGATCCAAGGAGAAGGGAACAAGCGCAAAGAGATACAGGCGCTCAAAGCGGAAGCGGGGGTGGGGGTGGGGCGAAGGAGGCGCTTCCAGCGGCACAAAAGCCCTCGCGTGGGAGGCGAGCGGAGCGCCAAAGCGACAATGACCGACAAGTCCCGAAGGTGCACGATCTTACGCACGAGCTAGACACGACGCTAAGTCAATAAGTATCTGCACTTTCGTTTAACTCGGCAATGAATGGGTTGGGTCTGTGAGACCCACGACGTATCGAAACCTTCACATACATATAACACCAGAAGCCTGTTCGTCTCTCTACCTTTTTTTAAAATTTTCAAATGAAACGTTCAGTGTGATAGTTATTGCCGTATAGGATGTATACGTGATTAAACGCTTAATTTGTTTCGTGCTTGGGTCCCTTAGACCCAACCCATCCGTTCGTGTAACTGTACTCGAGTAGTACGAATTCGTATTAGAATTATTTATTATTTTATTATAGATAATTGTTATTTTTTATAATATTGCATACAACTAAATTCAAATTGAACTGTAATGTCAGAAATGAGTAAACCTTTCCAGTGATATAACGAGGATGATTTCCAGGAGGCCTCACTGCGCTTCTCCTAAAAATTAACCAAAAAGTTTTTTTTATAAAAATGATAAATACATGGTGTATTAACAATTATGATTTCTTGTATTTCAAAATAACGTAACAAAGTCATCTAACAATGATATAAACCAAGTATTTGCTATTTAATTTTTCTTTTTGAACCCGAGATTCTCAGACCCAGCTCATCCTTTGGTGTTACATTTTTACACCCATCCGTTGCCGGGTTAAATCTATAGGCTGGTTGTTCAGCTTTGTGCACTTACTGTTCTTAAAGTGATATCGTTCACTTAGCTCGTGGTAAATTTCAGCGCAGTTATCTACTTGGCACGATTTACTCATCGCTGCACCTCTCTGCTCGCATCTAAAAAGGTCAGGCTTTTGTAATTTGTTCTTTTGTATGATGCAAATAACGGCGTCCCTGATATTTCTAAATTAAGAAAACCCCATTGAGAAGGTACTGATGCTCAAGAGAGACTTGTGGCTTCGGCGGTGTAACGGTTAGCATATCAGACAGTTATACTCATATTCGCGGGTTGAAACCCGATCAAGACCGTTGTGACGTACTGGAGTGAATGACACAGACACTGCGTCGAAGATAACAATATTTACAATGATTTACAAGAACTTAACAATTAAAGAATTTTACAAATACTATTTAAACTCCGGCAGCCTTTTCCTAAATTTCACTCGGCTGGATGCGTTTCCACTCTTCTCTGTCTTTTGCTACTCTGGACCACAATGACCCAGCTGTTTTTCCGAAGTAATCTTCCCATCTTGTTGCTTGTCGGCCTTGGTGTCTCCAGCCAACCCGTGGTTCCCACACCGTAGTTGTTTGCGCCCATCGTTGTTGCTCCATTTTCATGAGATGGCCTCCCCATTTCCATTTGATGTCCGTTGCCCGTATCACCACATCCTGGATGCCGGTTCGTTTTCGGATTCGGAGTTTCGGATCTTGTCCTTTAAGGATATGCATAAAATTTTCCTTTCCATTTTTCTTTGGTTTATCCTCAGCATATTCTTCTGCTTCTCAGTCAGCGACCACGTCTGGGCTCCGTAAATCAAGACCGGTAGGATACACATATCCATTATTTCTCTTTTTATGTTTATCTTCAGCTTCTTGTCTAGCAAAATGAACGATAAACTCCAGAACTTGTTCCATGCCAAGGAAATTCTGCGAATTATTTCTCTTTCGCCACTTTTCATAAAAGAAACAAGTTGCCCCAAGTATATGTATTCTTGTACGTAGTCCACGTGTTTTTGATTAAATATTATTGGCAACTCTAGGTAATTTGTCATTATTTTTGTCTTCGATATGTTCACAGATAAACCTGCTTTTTGGCAAGTGTTGCTTAACTCTTCCATCATGTGTCCTAGGTCTTTTGCCGTTTTTGCAAGAGAATAACATCGTCTGCAAATCTCAGGTTAGTTAATCTTCTTCCATTGATCATAATACCAAACCTGTCTTTCCAGTTCATTTTCCTAAATAAATCTTCCAGAATACATGTGAACAGTTTGGGAGAGATGGGGTCTCCTTGTCTGACGCCTCTTTGTAACGGGAAAGCTTCTCCTTCTGTTTCTGTACGTATTCGAGCATTGCTCGTTGAGTATATTTTGGCTAGTAGTCTTAAATACTTTCCGTGTATACCTTGCTTATGTAAAGCCTGGAATAGTGCTTGGTGCTCTACACAATCAAACGCCTTTTTAAAGTCTATAAAGGCTATATAGAGTTTAAGGTTGTATTCTTTGGTCTTTTCTATGATCTGATTTAATGCCTGGAGGTGATCTGTAGTGGAAAAGCCAGTCCTGAAGCCTGCTTGTTCAGGGGGTTGTTCCTCTTCTAAATGTTTAGTTAGTCTTCTTGTTATTATTTTTGAGAACAATTTATATATATTAGACATTAAGGATATTGGTCTGTAATTATTTAAATCACTTCTAGATCCTTTTTTGTGAATTAGTGTGATTATATTTTCTAACCATTGCTTTGGAATTTCTTCTGTTTCAAGAATTTTGTTAAATAGTTTTGTGATTTCAGGTGCGAGTGTTGGTAAACCAATTTTCAGGTGTTCAGTTAAAATACCGTCGTTACCGGGTGTTTTTCTTGGTTTTAATTCCGTTATTGCTGATCGGACTTCGCTTATGATGATTGGTGGGGTGGTTTCTTCTGCAGCAGTATCTTCCTGTACGGTTATGTTGTACCTGTTGGATGAAGATGTATACAGATCTTTATAAAATAGAGTTGCGCTTTTAACGATGTCCTTTCTAGATGCAGATTTACTTCCGTCTTTTGTGTTACTCCCTGTATCCAATGCTTTCCTGGGGCTAATTCTTTTTTAATACATTTCACTGATTTTGATGAATGGATTATCTTCTTAATGAGGTCTAACTTAAAATTTCTAATGTCGTTTCTTATTTCTCTTTTGACTAGCTTGTTGACGTCCGCGTATTCACTTTTCTTTTGTTCGTTTTCGTATCTTTCGGCTTTAGTAATTCTCTAAGTTCGATTAGTTGTTTAGTGTTGCTGCTCAATTTGTCACTTTTTTGCGATGCGTTCTTTGATGAAATGGCTCTGTCGTGTGCTAATATGATACTAGACTCCAGTTCTTTGTAGTGGAGTTGTACTTCTTGGGGTTTACGTATGTGTATTTCTTCTATGCATCCTTTCCAGTTCTTTTGTGAATTTAGCTGAATCTATATTCGAATGATTAAATTTCTTTTTACACTGCAAGGCTTGTTTTCTGGAAATTCCTATTTTTGCTGCCACCATCCTGTGGTCAGAGTCAAATCGGAAGTTAGAGATAGTAGTAATTTCCTGTACCTTGTGTATTTGATCAGTAAGTATGAAGTCTATCTCATTTCGAGTCTTGCCGTCTGGAGAGCACCAAGTCCACTTCTCTTCTGGTCTTGTTTTAAAAAATGTACTTACAATTTTGAGTTTTGACCTTCTGCAAACTGTACTAGTCTTTGGCCTCTGTCGTTTCTTTTTCCCCAGCCGAATCTTCCAGTTGCTTCTTCGTCTGGATGAAGGTTTCTCCCTACTTTAGCATTAAAATCTCCGATAACGAAGTTCAAAGGTGATCGATGGTTGTTAAATGTGTCATCTAGGACGTCATAAAATGCCTCCAATTCTTCTTGTGTGCTTGCTTCGGTCGGGGCGTAGACTGGATGACTGTGATTCTGGTCAGGAACATTTTCAACTTCAATACCGTGATTCTCTCCGAGACTCCTATTATTTCGTCTACCTTGTTTCTCAGTCTTTTATTTATCCAGAAGCCCACTCCTTTTTGTCCTTTTATCGATCCAATATAGCTGAATAAATCTCCATTTGGTTTTTCGAGGATTGTTTCACCGACTCTTCGAATTTCACTAAGTCCTATGACGTCGTAAGTCCTGTTCTCCAAGGCAGTTTCAAACTCTTCAATTCGCTCTTCTGATAGTAGGGTGCGTGCATTGAACGTCGCAATAGTAAGTGAATTTTTCTTAGAAAGATAGGAATATGACTTTGTTCTCTGATTTCTTTTCGCTACTATAACTTTGGGAGAGAGGGTTCTTGTATTTGTGGATTTGTATGATACATTGTTGTTTTGATTTAATTTCTTGATTCTTAGTTTTTTGTGGATTTACTCCAGTATTCCCATGTTCCATTTATCTGCAGTCTCTGATAACCAATTTTGACTGAATTTCCCTTCCTTTTTTCTTCTTTTGCTTTCCAGCGTATTGCTGCTTGTATTTCCCGTTCTTGACGAGTCATATCATTTTCAATGAAAATTTCTTGACCTTTTAACTTCCCTTTGTTTCTCATTACTTCCATTTTGTCATCGAAAGAATTCATCTTTACTTTGATTAATTTCCATCCGTTTGAGTCTTGTCCTATATGGAACGCGTCTGCGAATGTTTTGTTTACGCCTGTCTGGTTCAAAATATCTTCTGTAGCTTTTTTGGCATCATTAACATTATTGAAGTGAGATTCTTTTGTTTTAATAATGATATTGTTTTTCTTTTCCAATTTTACTCTCTTGTCTTCCATTTCCTCTAGGAATTTAATTCGGTGTTCAATGCCTGTAGTTTTATCGTTAGTTTCCTTCTTTATTCTTTCTACATCCATTTTGATAGTCTTAATATTTGTTTCCAGATAATCTATACTTGTTTTAACTTTGTCTTCTACTGTTTTCATTTTCTCTTTTATTTCTCTCAGTTCATTTCTGATTTCTGTGCGAAAGTCTTCTCCCTGTTTCTTTATTTCTTTAATTTCTCTGAGAATTTGTGCTAACAGTGTAGTGCTATTGTCTTCGTTTTCCATATTCTCTTTTGATGTATCTTGTTTTGAAGCAGGTTTGTTGGTATTCCTATTTGAAGGCATGGTGCAATCTCGGCTTTTGTATAAATAGTTGAGTTTGGAGGCGATAGATAGCGCCACCGTGTAGACTATGCGCAAAGAAAACTGTAGATAGTATTTTTTGAGTCAACGGAGTGCGCTAGTGTAGTGCCTCAATGTTTGTATGACAGTTGCTTAGCTGGTGTCTTGATCAGTACACTATTCTTGCACCGGAGTGCGCTAATGTCGCGCCCCTAGAGATACGTCTGTTGTAACGGTTACTTAGTGGTATTTTATCTGTTCACCGTTTTTGCACCAGAGCTCTGATGAATCCGCCTTTATTTGTGCAGAGAAATGTCACTTACTTGTGTCTACGGAAGTAATGACCTACCGTCTTCGTTGCTCATTTGATGTAGAATCCGTTGATTATTGCCACAGCTGTAACTACACAAGTTCACTCACCACCTCAGTAGTACCACCTATTATTAGCCTACAACATACAATTATATACATATATATACATATATATGTATATACATATATATATTATATACAATTATATACATATTATTATTATTAGCCTACAACATACAATAAAGGACAAAGGCTTCCTTCTTCAGCAGGGTTACAGTAGGTTGATATTTTAAAAATCAAACACCAATTGTGCCGGACAGCATCCTCTGTTTTTTTGCTGTTCGTATCGCAGTTGTTTCTATGTTGCCCTCTCATGTGCCAGTCTCGTCCAGGTGGGACCAGCTACGTTGCTTAGCTCGTCTGCGCATCTTCTCTTCTGTCTCCCGTGGTACCTCCAGCCATACCGAGGGTCCCAGGTTGCTGTAGTGTACGGGCATCGCCTTTGGTCTTGTCTATTGATGTGTCCTCGCCAATGCCATTTTCTCACTTTGGCTTGCTGTACTGCATCTTAGATTTTGTTTTTTTTCCTAATTTCCGTAGAGATAAGGGGTCGCTAAATCCGTAATTGACACCGGCGGTCTAGAGTGGACACAGTCAGTTTGGTTGCGTCGACATAAAAGTACAGTATAACAAAAGCTTCTTTTCTTATATGTATTGCAGTACTGCGAATGATGTAAGTAAATTGTTCGTACGATCCTGAAGACATGGTGTTGCCAACCGCCCAAAGTCGCCCGCTCTGAAAATTCAATTCAATTCAATTCAATGACGCTTTATTTCACTCAGGCCATGAGGCCTGCTCTTCCGTCTGACCACGCAATTTTCAACAAGTTCTAGCGGAGACATAAGGTATCACACAGACAACGAATGGGCGAACATGCAGTAAATCTACAACGTGGGACACTTATACGCCCTGCAGAGGCTATTACCCCAGCACTTGTTACCTGCGTAAAGCGCCTGATGTCTTTGGCTTTTCATTCGTAACCGCAGCGAGCGCTTGGACCCTTTGGGGCCGTCCATAAGTTACGTGAGGCATTTAGGGGGAGGGGGCCAAGTCACCTAATCTTACGTGGGGGAGAGGGGGGTCTCGGCAAATATCAGGGTTTTTTTCGCTAAAAACAGTGCTAAACAGTCTACTTTTCATCCATCACAAGTGCTGCAGAGCCTGATGTGCGGCCCACAGTGCACCAACTGCAGCAGCACATGGAGTGCGACCCGCACGGAATCGTACCCTAGAGCTACTGAGCTTGCGTGTGCCAGCGACAACGGTTTAGAGTAGTTGAATTACAGCTAAGCTGAAGGATCCCATGAATTTACCGAAAATTATATCAGCATGTTGGTTCCAGTATTCACTCTTCAGACCGCACATGAGACCCCGTGAACTGAATTGCTGTGAACTAGTGCACTGTTTTTAGAAGTTCAATAAGATTCAGTGTAATTCAGTCGCTCGATTTGTTAAATATTAGTCATATCTAGTCTTAAATATAATTAAGCAAATTATGTTTTTTACATAAATCCCTATGCAATCACAAATTAACGTTTTTATTAAACATACGCATTTTGAAAACTCTCACGCGAGATTAGAACGGGGAAGGAGTTCGAGCCAAATTTCACATCTCACCAAGGGGAGAGGGGGAGTCGAAAAATTGCCAAAATCTCACCTCGCGTAATTTAAGGACGGCCGCTTTGGGCTCCTCGTCCCACCGGAGCTCATCAGCCATCCCCGCTAAGAAGCCTGGATGGCGCCACAAATTTTATTTGAAGAAAAATCACTATCTTTAATTTTATAGTTGTCGGAAGAAGCCGAAGAAATTCATACTTTTGCAATTTTTGAAAATCTAGAGTTAACCGCGAAATGCCACGTTAATAAGTGTATTTTACTCTATTCTTTCAAAAATTTGAGGAAAAAATTTGGAGCCGCTTTTGAGAAAATTTTGAAAATGTCCTGGAGCTTCATGTTAAGTATCCCCAAATTTTACAGAATATTTTTCAAAATCTCAAAGCTTCGACTCGATCGAGATCGACAGGGCTTTCTTCAATTTGAAAAAAACGTCCGTATGGTTTAGGCGCTAGTTTTCACAGACCGGACGGACCGGACGTTTTGCTTTAATATTCGTTTTTCAGGTATCAAGGACTGGATCACTATCAATCACTGGCTACACCTCGTGTTAGGGTTTTTTTTCTTAATTTAGCAACTGGTCAACTGGTTTTATCCACTTTTTCGTTTTGACAGCCCGGCAACAAATTTTTTTCTACCGAAAGTTGGCCATTTTTTCTCGCAGCATTTCATAACTTTCCCTATACTACGTATATCACTCCGTGTATACGTACGTATACGGGAAAGTAAAAATCGGAGTATAGTATAGTGAGGTGAAAGAGCATGTGAGCTCACCGTTGGTAGCGGGGCGTCGGAGCTGGCGCTGCGAGGTGGGGGGGAGAGGGGGGCGTGAGGGGGTGGGGCGGCCGGCAGAGACGCGGTCGCGGTCTGAAGATCAACAGCGACGCAGCGGCCCCCGCCGCCCTCGCGCAAATATTTGAGAGCCGCCGCCGCGGCTCAAAGATGGCCAGCGGGCGGCCTCCGCGGTCGCGCGGCGCATAGGGAGGGGAGGGGATGGGCGGGGAGGGGATGGGCGGGGAGGGGATGGGAGGGCGGGGGTGGGAGGGGAGGGAGGGGAGGGGAGGGCGGAAGCGCTCGCAACGGGAAGGATGTTGGCAGAGGTGGGTAGCGGGAGCGGTGGCGGGGGTGGGTTCGGGGGAGCGGTGCGGGAGCAGGTGGAGTGGTGATAGCGTGGTGGAGGGCAATGCGGACAGCTACGGGAGTGGCGATGGGGGGGTGGTCGGAAGCGGGGGGCGGTTAGTAGGTTGTGGCGGTGGTGGGGGCGGGTGTCTGTCGGCGGTTGCGCTGGAGGTGGGCGGTGGCGGCGGTGGTGGTTGCGGGTGGTGGGCGGGTCGGCCTGGGCGATGGAGGAGGCTGTGGCGGTGGAGGGGGGAGGTGGTGTTGGAAGGGGTAGTGGCGGTGGCGGTGGCGGTGGTCATGGGCGTCGGACGGGGCTGCGAGGCGACCACTGTGGAGGACCTCTGAGAACCCGCGGCTGGCCAACATGCAAGATCTAAGCCCCGAATGAAGCAGCGGTACTAGTCTATATGCTCCTACAACACAGAATATGCTGTAGCGCGTTTGTGTCTTTGCAACCCGAAATTTACTATTGTACGAGTTTTGACAAGACTGAGTGACAATAAAACTAACAAATGCTATTTTTTTCTGTATTTTTCTCTGGGAACATTTTCTAAATTTGTTTCAATTTTAAAAATAAAATATACTTAGAATAGTTACTCAGCATTGACTCGTAATTACCAATTTAGTACCCTTTTTCACATTTCCAGTTGCACTGACAAAACTACCACGATATACGACGTAGAAAAATATATACATAATTACTATGTATTAATATGCTTCCGGTGTACCTACGTAGAGAAATTTAAAAAAATAAGAAGGCAATCAAGGTATTTATTGCACCATCTGTTTTTTTTCTGCAACTGCAGTTTATTTATAATTAGTTACTGATTTAATATCACACTCATTTCTAGCTTTCCTGAAAAGATTTGCAGTGCGGAGGGGAAAGCTTCTACGGATATATTCAGATAAAGGAACTAATTTTGCGGGAAACTATTAGGAACTTAAGGAGTGTCTTCAGTTGATATCGACTTTTTCTGATAGTAACTTTGTTGCTGGACACTTATCTCAAGAGTATTCATTGGAAATTAATTCCTCCTGTTCGGCTCACTTTGGATATTTGTGGATGTCTGTGGTAAAAGATTCAAATGTTAAGAGAACAATAGCAGAACGTAGATACACTAAAGAACAATGTTTTTAATAGCTTAAATGAAGAAAATATTGTACCACAGAGGGACCAGAGGGTCAGAGAGCGAACTTTGCGAGGCAAAAGACCCTAGGACAGAAACGGAGGGGTGGTGAGATTAGGTATACAGGATTGTATCAAGGGAGACTAGGTCGTATTTGTCAGCTGTGGATGGGCGGGTTTGTCCCTATTGAATTTAATAGAATTGATGCCTTACTTTACGTGGCGAGACTCAGGCCATGAGGCCTGCTCTTACTGACCACGCAAATTTCGTGGAGAAAGAAGGTATTTCTTGGGCGACGAAACAGGCGATTTGAATTCAGCTCAGAGGCTTCATTTACTGATTGATTGATTAATTAAGGTTTAGAGGGCGCTTCAACTGCCAAGGTCATTGGCGCCCATGTCGAAGTATTTTAAAAAAGGGAATAGGTTCAGTATATGTACAGATGGAGCCTACCCTCTAATTAAAATCATATACATAAAGAGAGACTTGAATTCTACATCGAGTATTCAAGTAGTAGGACAGAAAGAATATATAACAAACACGTAAAATTCATAGTAGAACTAAAAGTTGGCTGTAAAGGGGCCAAAAATAAAACAACAAAAAGTAAAACACTATTCTATTCTCTCAAATAAGATTATATATTCCGCTTTCCCTCAAGAAGCAAAAAACTTTTGAGAGCGCGGAATCGTCATCCCCGAGCACCTCCCTTAGCGAGTTGCCCAGGCCATGTCTTCGTCGGTTGCCTAAATATTTCCTGCAGTTCAGGAGGACGTGTTCCACAGACAGAACCGTCCCGCATGAGTCACATACGGGAGGAGTTTCTCCTCGGAGGAGGAAACCGTGGGAAAAATGGCAGTGTCCAATTCGAAGACGAGTTAAAATTACTTCCTCACGCCTAGAGGAGCGAGATGAGGAACGCCAGGGAATTACAGAGTTCTTTATCCCACTTAGTTTAAAATTGGTATTGTGCCACTCTGTTTGCCACGCTCTAAACAGAGATCGTTTCAAGTAAGCCTTAACATCGGACAATGGCACAGCAGGAACGTTGATACGAGTATTACGAGTAGCAGACTTCGCCGCCAGGTCGGCCAGCTCATTCCCTGTGATTCCCACATGGCCTGGAACCCAACTAAGAACCAGGTCATAGTTGCGGGACATGAGACTATGAATCAGGTTTGAACTGATTTTGTCAGGTAGTCTGACGAAGGCCGGGAGACAGCCTGAAGAGAACTGAGAGAATCAGAACAGAGAACTACTCGCTGCAGCGTCGTTGACTCGATGTACATTAGGGCTTTGAGTATTGCATACATTTCAGCAGTGAATGTACTGCACTGTGAATGAAGACGATATGATTTGGTGGCCCAGATGCAATGAAAACTACACGCCACTGCGTCATTGTGCGATGACCCGTCCGTGTACAGAATAGATGATCCGGATAGGCTTCCCTCATATCCTGAAACTGCTTCTGGTAAACCAGAGGGCTAGTATTTTGTTTGGGAAGATTGGAGAGTCTGAGGTCAATATTGGGGGGAAGGAGTTTCCAGGGGGGAATCAGGTCATTTGGGGGTTTCACAGGAGTGGGAAGATCGACATTAAGTCCCCGCAAAAGATTTCGCAATCGAATGCCTGGGGGCTGGGGTAGCGATGTTCGAAGAATATAAGAAGATTCATATTTTGGGCGAGGTGATTATTCGGCGACAAGGATGATTAAAGAGTCCTGACACTTTAGCACCATAAGACGCTAATAGAATATCTCGCCTTATTTTTAAGGATGGCTCCCCAGCGTCAGCTAGAATGCACTCGATTCGGCTGGTGCGATACGCGCCTGTTGAGAGGCGAATACCTGCGTGGTGTATGCTGTTGATAGGTCGAAGGGTGGAAGGAGCTGCAGAACCATACACTTCACTACCGTAATCCAATGCTGAGCGAATGAGTGCTCTGTATAACCGCAGTAGGGTAATGCGGTCGGCTCCCCATGAAGTGCCACTAAGCATTCGAAGAAGATTGAGGGGGGAGACGCATCTGGTTTGCAATGTGCGGATATGAGAGCGCCACGTGAGGGACTTGTCAAAAGTCAGCCCCAGAAACCTGGCAGAGTCAGTGAATGGAAGCTGATTTCCTCCCAAGTACAGGATTGGATCGCTATGCAAATGGTATATTCTGCAGAAGTGCAGTCCAGTGCATTTAGTAGGTGAGAACTTGAAACCTGTCGACATGCTCCATTCATGCAGCTTGTTGAGCACCAGTTGGAGTTGCCTCTGGATCACACTTATGCTGCTGGATGAACAAAAAATGCAAAATCATCTACAAACAGCGATGCCTTCACAGGTTCCCTCACGACCGACGCTATACTATTTATGGCTATGGCAAACAGAGTGACACTTAGTACCGAGCCTTGGGGGATGCCGTTTCAAGGGGGTGACTGTTAGACAGTTTGTCACCGATGCGAACTCTGAAAGATCTGTCCGATAAGAAATTTTGGAGGAATAAGGGGAGCTTCCCCCTGAATCCCCACGAGTGCAAGGTTCGCAGAATGCCATACCTCCAAGTGGTGTCATACGCCTTTTCTATATCGAACAGTACGGCGACAAGGTGTTGTCTCAGAACGAACGAGGTTGAAATTTCCGTTGCCAAAGCGACGAGATGGTCAAGGGTAGACCGGTGTTTCCTGAAACCGCACTGAATTGGTGCCAGTAGGTTTCTGCACTCCAAGGTCCAGACCAAGCGCTGGTTTACCATCCGTTCCAGCACTTTGCAAACGCAGCTGGTGAGAGAGAGAGGTCGGTAGCTCGATGACAGCGACCGATCCTTTCCCTCCTTCAGAGCTGGGATACTATGGCTTCTCGCCATACAGCAGGGATGGTGTGCTCTTCCCAGATGCGATTATAAAGGCGGAGGAGAAATTGCATTGCCACATCAGGGAGATGTTGTAACATTAGGTTGTGTATTTCATCAGGACCTGGGGCAGTTTGTCTGGCCAATGCAAGAGCAGAGCGCAATTCCGATATGGAGAAAGGTGTGTTGTAATCTTCACACGCTCTGCAGAAGAAATCCAACGGACGGCTCTCCATCCTTTCTTTGATCAAAAGAAAGTCAGGAGCGTAGTTCGCCGAACTTGACATGGCTTCATAGTGCGCGGCGAGTTCCTCTACAATCATATCTGGGGATGTAATAATTTCTCCGTTTTTCAGGAGACCTGGCACCGTATTTGGTAAAGAGTGTCCTCTTATCTGTCGAATTTTTCTCCATACCAGGCGTGGTGGCGTGTGACAATTGAGAGACGAAACGTACGCTCTCCACGATGCATTTTTGCTCTCTAAGATAGTTCTTCTAGCCTTCGCCCTGCATCTTTTATACTCGATTAAGTTATCCACTGTTGGATAGTGTCTGAGACGTGCCAGTGCCTTTTTTCGAGCACTGACCGCTCTCGAGCAGTTCTCATTCCACCACGGAACGAAAGGGTGTCGCGGTTTACCACTTGCCTTCGGAATTGCGATGGAAGCGGCAGCGAGTACAGCGCTATTAAAATGTTCTGTCATTTCATCCACATTTCCGAAGGGACCGTCTGACAGGTTAACATTATTCTGGAATGTCGACCAGTCAGCTCGTCGCACGATCCATTGAGGGGCCGTGCACAACTACGGCGAAGATGATCAATGTGGACAATCGTGGGGTAATGGTCGCTTCCATAAAGATCTTCTAATATGGTCCACCGCATAGCAGTAGCAAGTGAAGAGCTGCAAAGGGCTACATCAATAGCCGTGCTAGAATTCGTAGCTACGGCAAAATGAGTTGGTTCCCCAGTGTTTGAGAATAGCCAAATTCATGGTGTCGATGACTGATTCCAAAATAGCACCTCTTTGACACGTACGAGAGGAACCCCAAAGAGGGCTGTGGGCGTTTACATCACCCACAACCAAGAAAGGTGTGGGCAATTGGTTTATTAGACTTAGAGGTCATCAGCCGACACCGTTTGTCTTGGGGAATATAGATATTACATACGGTGAGTGAGAGGGACGGCAGATATACCCGCACACAAACTGTTTGAAGGTCAGTGTGAACAGGGATTTCCGCAGAATGCAGCGAATCCTGGACCAAAGTAGTAACTCCGCCGTGAGCGCGAGGCCGTCATCGACATCAACCCTATAAGGAGTGAAACCGCGAAAGTGTATGGACCGTGATGGAGAAAGATGCGTTTCCTGTAAGCAGAAAATTGATGGTGTATAACGGGACAATAAGAGTTTTAATTCGTCCCGTCGGAGAGAAAATCCGTTCAGATTCCAGGATAGGAGAGCCGTTGTTTAAAAGTTAAGAGGATTTCTTCTTTTCCTTTTTTCGCCTCTGCCGCCCGAAGGAGCGAGTGTCCACCCCGGCTGAAGTTTCCTCCGAGGCAGACTCATCCTGACCACTGCTCGACAGGCTGAGAGATCGCTCAGAGCGAGTTTCAGGAGTCGGGGTAGGTGGTCGGAGTTTGGAGGATCTATCGTTTTCTTGTCCAGGCCAGCAGGCCGTGTGACATCAGCCTTCTTGCGCGGCTGAGAAGTGGATACTTGTTCTGTCTTCGTCTGTGTTGTCTTCTTGGGTGGTGTTTTGTATTTTGTGGGGATTATTATTTTCCCACCTTGCAGAGGCGATGTCTCCTCAGGGAAGTCCACTGGGGATACCTGGCAACAGAAGTTCGCTACTGGGGGAGTAGCAAGGGAAGACTGAATGCTCGTCGCTTTGACCGTGTTCGCCAGAGTGCTAGAAAGAACGCCTGAGATCCACAGGGTTCTTCACCAGGTATCGGCGTTTCGCTTCCGGAAAAGATACCTTCTCCGTCACCCTAATCCTTTGAATCTCCCTCTCTCTCAGATATGTGGGGCACTTGTTGGAGTTGGCCGCATGGTCTCCTTCACAATTTACACATCGGGCTGGTGATGTACAAGGGTTGGGATCATGCGCGGATTACCGCACTTTGCGCAAGCAGGGCTTACGGCCATGCACCTTTGTTGTGTATGACCGAACCTCTGACACTTAAAGCAGCGCAGGGGATTCGGCACATACTGCCGCACGCGAAGGTTATAATAACCACAGCTAACATACTCTGGGAGAGAAGGGAGATTAAACGTCAGGATCAAGGTAGAAGTGGGGATCTCTTTCCCATTCTCCTTCCTCCTGATTCCTGTACACCTCCGTTACACCGTAGCTCTTGAAAAAGGAAAGAAGTTCATCCTCGTTTTCAGTCGCAAAGTCTTCATGGTTGACCACTCCCTTACATAGGTTAAGGGTAGGGTGAGTGGTCACTTCCACTTGGAGGCCGGCAATCTGTTCAGTTTTAAAATCTTTTCTATTTGTTCGTCGGTGCGTGCTTCAAAGAGAATTGTACCATTTCTTTGTCGCACGACCGCTTGAAGCTTTCCAAAACTCTCCTCAATTGCTCGCGCAAGGCGGACCGCACTAACACTTTTGAAAGTTTTTTCAGTTCCGAGCAAGACATCAACAGAAACCGAGGCTTTCTTGGTTTATCTTCTTCCCGGAGGAAGAAGCTATTTAGATCAACTGTTCTGTCACATCTCCTCTTCCTTGCAGAAGAGGGCAGGGGGGTGTTGTTGAGTATCCATGAGATGGATATAAATTCATCTCCGTGCTCCCCACCCACCATGGAGGTCCAACAAGGGGACACCCCACTGGGGTGCCAGGGCTGACACGAAGATATAGTAGGGGAATGTCACAGCGCTGCACCGCCGTGGATCCCCCCGCTCACCCTGGAGTTCAGTGCAAGACCCTAGTCCGAGCCGATTGATCGGGAGGTGGGTTAGCTCCCGACCGCCCGTCTAGAAGAGTCCGAGGCCAAAGCGAGTGTATTGACACCTACAAGGAATGTTCCCAAAAATACGTAGACGTACCCCTTAGTGCAAGCCAAAAAAACATAGCACCAGGACTAGTTGGGAAACAAACAGGTCTCTCAACTGCCAGGACACACATTCCCTCCGACACGGGTCGCCATGCACGGCAAAACACATGGGTGGGGCGTTCAGCATACAGAGAAGCCCGTGAGGAAGAAAAAGGAGTGAAAAGAATATACGTGACATGAAATGAAAAAGCAAGACGATGAAAAAATGGAGAAAGGAACACTTGAGAGCCTTCTCTGCATCCCCCGTCAGGACGTGGACCAACCCACCTCGACGGGGCTT